>JBBPBR010000764.1:77322-138543 GCA_037974775.1 Cicer pinnatifidum
ACCTAAATGTTCATCCAATGACACAAATGAACTTATTGGATGCACAAGATTGCTTAAAACCCTAATTGGACAAGAATAAGACTAGGGAGGACGAAAATGACCTAAATGTTCATCCGATGACACAAACACACCTATTGGATGCACAAGATTGATTAGAAACCCTAATTGAACAAGAATAAGCATAGGGAGGACGAAAATGACCTAAATGTTCATCCAATGACACAAATGAACTTATTGGATGCACAAGATTGCTTAAAAACCCTAATTGGACAAGAATAAGACTAGGGAGGACGAAAATGACCTAAATGTTCATCAATTGACAAAAACACACCTATTGGATGCACAAGATTGGTTAAAACCCTAATTGGACAAGAATAAGTCTTAGGAGGACGAAAATGACCTAAATTTTCATCCAATGACACAAACACACCTATTGTATGCACAAGATTGGTTAAAAACCATAATTGGACAAGAATAAGCCTAGGGAGGACGAAAATGACCTAAATGTTCATCCAATGACACAAACACACATATTGGATGCACAAGATTGGTTAGAAACCCTAATTGGACAAGAATAAGCCTAGGGAGGACAAAAATGACCTAAATGTTCATCCAATGACACAAATGAACTTATTGGATGCACAAGATTGCTTAAAAACCATAATTGGACATGAATAAGCCTAGGGAGGACGAAAATGACCTAAATGTCCATCCAATGACACAAATGAACTTATTGGATGCACAAGATTGCTTAAAACCCTAATTGGACAAGAATAAGTCTTGGGAGGACGAAAATGACCTAAATTTTCATCCAATGACACAAACACACCTATTGGATGCACAAGATTGGTTAAAAACCATAATTGGACAAGAATAAGCCTAGGGAGGACGAAAATGACCTAAATGTTCATCCAATGACACAAACACACATATTGGATGCACAAGATTGGTTAGAAACCCTAATTGGACAAGAATAAGCCTAGGGAGGACAAAAATGACCTAAATGTTCATCCAATGACACAAATGAACTTATTGGATGCACAAGATTGGTTAAAAACCCTAATTGGACAAGAATAAGCTTTGGGAGGACGAAAATGACCTAAATGTTCATCCAATGACACAAATGAACTTATTGGATGCACAAGATTGGTTAAAAATCCTAATTGGACAAGAATAAGCCTACGAAGGACGAAAATGACTTAAATCTTAATCCAATGACACAAACACACCTACTGGATGCACAAGATTGGTTAAAAACCCTAATTTGACAAGAATCAGTCTAGGGAGGACGAAAATGACTTAAATGTTAATCCAATGACACAAATGAACTTATTTGATTCACAAGATTGCTTAAAACCCTAATTGGACAAGAATAAGTCTTAGGAGGACGAAAATGACCTAAATGTTCATCAAATGACACAAACACAACTATTGGATGCACAAGATTGGTTAAAAACCCTAATTGCACAAAACTATGCCTAGGGAGGACGAAAATCACCTAAATGTTCATCCAATGACACAAATGAACTTATTGGATGCACAAGATTGCTTAAAACCCTAATTGGACATGAATAAGACTAGGGAGGACGAAAATGACCTAAATGTTCATCCAATGACACAAACACACCTATTGGATGCACAAGATTGGTTAGAAACCCTAATTGAACAAGAATAAGCCTAGGGAGGACGAAAATGACCTAAATGTTCATCCAATGACACAAATGAACTTATTGGATGCACAAGATTGGTTAAAAGCCCTAATTGGATAACAATAAGCCTAGGGAGGATGGAAATGACCTAAATGTTCATCTAATGACACAAACACACCTATTGGATGCACCAGATTGGTTAAAAACCCTAATTGCACAAAACTAAGCCTAGGGAGGACGAAAATCACCTAAATGTTCATCCAATGACACAAATGAACTTATTGGATGCACAAGATTGCTTAAAACCCTAATTGGACAAGAATAAGACTAGGGAGGACGAAAATGACCTAAATGTTCATCCAATGACACAAACACACCTATTGGATGCACAAGATTGGTTAGAAACCCTAATTGAACAAGAATAAGCCTAGGGAGGACGAAAATCACCTAAATGTTCATCCAATGACACAAATGAACTTATTGGATGCACAAGATTGCTTAAAACCCTAATTGGACAAGAATAAGACTAGGGAGGACGAAAATGACCTAAATGTTCATCCAATGACACAAACACACCTATTGGATGCACAAGATTGATTAGAAACCCTAATTGAACAAGAATAAGCCTAGGGAGGACGAAAATGACCTAAATGTTCATCCAATGACACAAATGAACTTATTGGATGCACAAGATTGCTTAAAAACCCTAATTGGACAAGAATAAGCCTAGGGAGGACGAAAATGACCTAAATGTTCATCCAATGACACAAATGAACTTATTGTATGCACAAGATTGCTTAAAACTCTTATTGGACAAGAATAAGCCATGCGAGGACGAAAATGACCTAAATGTTCATCCAATGCCACAAACACGCCTATTGGATGCACAAGATTCGTTAGAAACTCTAATTGGACAAGAATAAGCCTAGGGAGGATGAAAATGACCTAAATGTTCAACCAATGACACAAATGAACTTATTGGATGCACAAGATTGGTTAAAAACCCTAATTGGACAAGAATAAGCATAGGGAGGACGAAAATGACCTAAATGTTCATCCAATGACAAAACACACCTATTGGATGCACAAGATTAGTTAGAAACCCTAATTGGACAAGAATAAGCCTAGGGAGGACGAAAATGACTTAAATGTTCATCCAATGACACAAACACACCTATTGGATGCACAAGATTGGTTAAAAACCCTAATTGGACAAGAATAAGCCTAGGGAGGACGAAAATGACTTAAATGTTAATCCAATGACACAAATGAACTTATTGGATGCACAAGATTGCTTAAAACCCTAATTGGACAAGAATAAGTCTTGGGAGGACGAAAATGACCTAAATGTTCATCAAATGACACAAACACACCTATTGGATGCACAAGAGTGGTTAAAAACCCTAATTGGACAACAATAAGCCTAGGGAGAATGAAAATGACCTAAATGTTCATCTAATGACACAAACACACCTATTGGATGCACAAGATTGGTTAAAAACCTTAATTGCACAAAACTAAGCCTAGGAAGGACGAAAATCACCTAAATGTTCATCCAATGACACAAATGAACGTATTGGATGCACAAGATTGCTTAAAACCCTAATTGGACAAGAATAAGCCTAGGGAGGACGAAAATGACCTAAATGTTTATCCAATGACACAAATGAACTTATTGGATGCACAAGATTGGTTAAAAACCTAATTGGACAAGAATAAGCATTGGGAGGACGAAAATGACCTAAATGTTCATCCAAAGACACAAATGAACTTATTGGATGCACAAGATTGCTTAAAAACCCTAGTTGGACAAGAATAAGCCTAGGGAGAAGGAAAATGACCTAAATGTTCAACCAATGACACAAATGAACTTATTGGATGCACAAGATTGGTTAAAAACCCTAATTGAACAAGAATAAGCATAGGGAGGACGAAAATGACCTAAATGTTCATCCAATGACAAAACACACCTATTGGATGCACAAGATTGGTTAGAAACCCTAATTGGACAAGAATAAGCCTAGGGAGGACGAAAATGACTTAAATGTTCATCCAATGACACAAACACACCTATTGGATGCACAAGATTGGTTAAAAACCCTAATTGGACAAGAATAAGCCTAGGGAGGATAAAAATGACTTAAATGTTAATCCAATGACACAAATGAACTTATTGGATGCACAAGATTGCTTAAAACCCTAATTGGACAAGAATAAGTTTTGGGAGGACGAAAATGACCTAAATGTTCATCAAATGACACAAACACACCTATTGGATGCACAAGATTGGTTAAAACCCTAATTGGACAACAATAAGCCTAGGGAGGATGAAAATGACCTAAATGTTCATCTAATGACACAAACACACCTATTGGATGCACAAGATTGGTTAAAAACCCTAATTGCACAAAACTATGCCTGGGGAGGACGAAAATCACCTAAATGTTCATCCAATGACACAAATGAACTTATTGGATGCACAAGATTGCTTAAAACCCTAATTGGACAAGAATAAGACTAGGGAGGACGAAAATGACCTAAATGTTCATCCAATGACTCAAACACACCTATTGGATGCACAAGATTGATTAGAAACCCTAATTGAACAAGAATAAGCCTAGGGAGGACGAAAATGACCTAAATGTTCATCCAATGACACAAATGAACTTATTGGATGCACAAGATTGCTTAAAAACCCTAATTGGACAAGAATAAGCCTAGGGATGACGAAAATGACCTAAATGTTCATCCAATGACACAAATGAACTTACTGTATGCACAAGATTGCTTAAAACCCTTATTGGACAAGAATAAGCCATGCGAGGACGAAAATGACCTAAATGTTCATCCAATGCCACAAACACGCCTATTGGATGCACAAGATTCGTTAGAAACTCTAATTGGACAAGAATAAGCCTAGGGAGGATGAAAATGACCTAAATGTTCAACCAATGACACAAATGAACTTATTGGATGCACAAGATTGGTTAAAAACCCTAATTGGACAAGAATAAGCATAGGGAGGACGAAAATGACCTAAATGTTCATCCAATGACAAAACACACCTATTGGATGCACAAGATTAGTTAGAAACCCTAATTGGACAAGAATAAGCCTAGGGAGGACGAAAATGACTTAAATGTTCATCCAATGGCACAAACACACCTATTGGATGCACAAGATTGGTTAAAACCCTAATTGGACAAGAATAAGCCTAGGGAGGACGAAAATGACTTAAATGTTAATCCAATGACACAAATGAACTTATTGGATTCACAAGATTGCTTAAAACCCTAATTGGACAAGAATAAGTCTTGGGAGGACGAAAATGACCTAAATGTTCATCAAATGACACAAACACACCTATTGGATGCACAAGATTGGTTAAAAACCCTAATTGGACAACAATAAGCCTAGGGAGAATGAAAATGACCTAAATGTTCATCTAATGACACAAACACACCTATTGGATGCACAAGATTGGTTAAAAACCTTAATTGTACAAAACTAAGCCTAGGGAGGACGAAAATCACCTAAATGTTCATCCAATGACACAAATGAACGTATTGGATGCACAAGATTGCTTAAAACCCTTATTGGACAAGAATAAGCCTAGGGAGGACGAAAATGACCTAAATGTTCATCCAATGACACAAATGAACTTATTGGATGCACAAGATTGGTTAAAAACCTAATTGGACAAGAATAAGCATTGGGAGGACGAAAATGACCTAAATGTTCATCCAAAGACACAAATGAACTTATTGGATGCACAAGATTGCTTAAAAACCCTAATTGGACAAGAATAAGCCTAGGGAGGAGGAAAATGACCTAAATGTTCAACCAATGACACAAATGAACTTATTGGATGCACAAGATTGGTTAAAAACCCTAATTGGACAAGAATAAGCATAGGGAGGACGAAAATGACCTAAATGTTCATCCAATGACAAAACACACCTATTGGATGCACAAGATTGGTTAGAAACCCTAATTGGACAAGAATAAGCCTAGGGAGGACGAAAATGACTTAAATGTTCATCCAATGAAACAAACACACCTATTGGATGCACAAGATTGGTTAAAAACCCTAATTGGACAAGAATAAGCCTAGGGAGGACGAAAATGACTTAAATGTTAATCCAATGACACAAATGAACTTATTGGATGCACAAGATTGCTTAAAACCCTAACTGGACAAGAATAAGTCTTGGGAGGACGAAAATGACCTAAATGTTCATCAAATGACACAAACACACCTATTGGATGCACAAGATTGGTTAAAACCCCTAATTGGACAACAATAAGCCTAGGGAGGATGAAAATCACCTAAATGTTCATCTAATGACACAAACACACCTATTGGATGCACAAGATTGGTTAAAAACCCTAATTGCACAAAAATAAGCCTGGGGAGGACGAAAATCACCTAAATGTTCATCCAATGACACAAATGAACTTATTGGATGCACAAGATTGATTAAAACCCTAATTGGACAAGAATAAGACTAGGGAGGACGAAAATGACCTAAATGTTCATCCAATGACACAAACACACCTATTGGATGCACAAGATTTGTTAAAAATCCTAATTGGACAAGAATAAGCCTAGGGAGGACGAAAATGACTTAAATGTTAATCCAATGACACAAATGAACTTATTGGATGCACAAGATTGGTTAAAAACCCTAATTGGACAAGAATAAGCCTAGGGAGGACGAAAATGACCTAAATGTTCATCCAATGACAAAACACACCTATTGGATGCACAAGAATGGTTAGAAACCCTAATTGGACAAGAATAAGCCTAGGGAGGACGAAAATGACCTAAATGTTCATCCAATGACACAAACACACATATTGGATGCACAAGATTGGTTAGAAACCCTAATTGGACAAGAATAAGCCTAGGGAGGACAAAAATGACCTAAATGTTCATCCAATGACACAAATGAACTTATTGGATGCACAAGATTGCTTAAAAACCATAATTGGACAAGAATAAGCCTAGGGAGGACGAAAATGACCTAAATGTTCATCCAATGACACAAATGAACTTATTGGATGCACAAGATTGCTTAAAAACCCTAATTGGACAAGAATAAGCCTAGGGAGGACGAAAATGACCTAAATGTTCATCCAATGACACAAATGAACTTATTGGATGCACAAGATTGGTTATAAACCCTAATTGGACAACAATAAGCCTAGGGAGGATGAAAATGACCTAAATGTTCATCTAATGACACAAACACTTCTATTGGATGCACAAGATTGGTTAAAAACCCTAATTGCACAAAACTAAGCCTAGTGAGGACGAAAATAACCTAAATGTTCATCCAACGACACAAATGAACTTATTGGATGCACAAGATTGCTTAAAACCCTAATTGGACAAGAATGAGACTAGGGAGGACGAAAATGACCTAAATGTTCATCCAATGACACAAACACACCTATTGGATGCACAAGATTGGCTAGAAACCCTAATTGAACAAGAATAAGCCTAGGGAGGACGAAAATGACCTAAATGTTCATCCAATGACACAAATGAACTTATTGGATGCACAAGATTGCTTAAAAACCCTAATTGGACAAGAATAAGCCTAGGGAGGACGAAAATGACCTAAATGTTCATCCAATGACACAAATGAACTTATTGGATGCACAAGATTGCTTAAAAACCCTAATTGGACAAGAATAAGCCTAGGGAAAACGAAAATGACCTAAATGTTCATCCAATGACACAAATGAACTTATTGGATGCACAAGATAGCTTAAAACCCTAATTGGACAAGAATAAGACTAGGGAGGACGAAAATGACCTAAATGTTCATCCAATGACACAAATACACCAATTGGATGCAAAAGATTGGTTAGAAACCCTAATTGGACAAGAATAAGCCTAGGGAGGACGAAAATGACCTAAATGTTCATCCAATGACACAAATGAACTTATTGGATGCACAAGATTGCTTAAAAACCCTAATTGGACAAGAATAAGCCTAGGGAGGACGAAAATGACCTAAATGTTCATCCAATGACACAAATACACCTATTGGATGCACAAGATTGCTTAAAAATCCTAATTGGACAAGAATAAGCCTAGGGAGGACAAAAATGACCTAAATGTTCATCCAATGACACAAATGAACTTATTGGATGCACAAGATTGCTTAAAAACCCTAATTGGACAAGAATAAGCCTAGGGAGGACGAAAATGACCTAAATGTTCATCCAATGACACAAATGAACTTATTGGATGCACAAGATTTGTTAAAAATCCTAATTGGACAAGAATAACCCTAGGGAGGACGAAAATGACCTAAATGATCATCCAATGACACAAATGAACTTATTGGATGAACAAGATTGGTTAGAAACCCTAATTGGACAAGAATAAGTTTAGGGAGGACGAAAATGACCTAAATGTTCATCCAATGACACAAATGAACTTATTGGATGCACAAGATTGCTTAAAAACCCTAATTGGACAAGAATAAGCCTAGGGAGGACGAAAATGACCTAAATGTTCATCCAATGACACAAATGAACTTATTGGATGCACAAGATTGCTTAAAAACCCTAATTGTACAAGAATAAGCCTAGGGAGGACGAAAATGACCTAAATGTTCATCCAATGACACAAATACACCTATTGGACGCACAAGATTGGTTAAAAACCCTAATTGGACAAGAATAAGCCTAGGGAGGACAAAAATGACCTAAATGTTCATCCAATGACACAAATGAACTTATTGGATGCACAAGATTGCTTAAAAACCCTAATTGGACAAGAATAAGCCTAGGGAGGACGAAAATGACCTAAATGTTCATCCAATGACACAAATACACCTATTGGATGCACAAGATTGGTTAAAAACCCTAATAGGACAAGAATAAGCCTAGGGAGGACGAAAATGACCTAAATGTTCATCCAATGACACAAATGAACTTATTGGATGCACAAGATTGCTTAAAAACCCTAATTGGACAAGAATAAGCCTAGGGAGGACGAAAATGACCTAAATGTTCATCCAATGACACAAATAGACCTATTGGATGCACAAGATTGGTTAGAAACCCTAATTGGACAAGAATAAGCCTAGGGAGGACGAAAATGACCTAAATGTTCATCCAATGACACAAATGAACTTATTGGATGCACAAGATTGCTTAAAAACCCTAATTGGACAAGAATAAGCCTAGGGAGGACGAAAATGACCTAAATGTTCATCCAATGACACAAATGAACTTATTGGATGCACAAGATAGCTTTAAACCCTAATTGGACAAGAATAAGACTATGGAGGACGAAAATGACCTAAATGTTCATCCAATGACACAAACACACCTATTGGATGCACAAGATTGGTTAAAAACCCTAATTGGACAAGAATAAGCCTAGGGAGGACGAAAATGACCTAAATGTTCATCCAATGACACAAACACACATATTGGATGCACAAGATTGGTTAGAAACCCTAATTGGACAAGAATAAGCCTAGGGAGGACAAAAATGACCTAAATGTTCATCCAATGACACAAATGAACTTATTGGATGCACAAGATTGCTTAAAAACAATAATTGGACATGAATAAGCCTAGGGAGGACGAAAATGACCTAAATGTTCATCCAATGACACAAATGAACTTATTGGATGCACAAGATTGGTTAAAAACCCTAATTGGACAAGAATAAGCTTTGGGAGGACGAAAATGACCTAAATGTTCATCCAATGACACAAATGAACTTATTGGATGCACAAGATTGGTTAAAAATCCTAATTGGACAAGAATAAGCCTACGGAGGACGAAAATGACTTAAATCTTAATCCAATGACACAAACACACCTATTGAATGCACAAGATTGGTTAAAAACCCTAATTTGACAAGAATCAGTCTAGGGAGGACGAAAATGACTTAAATGTTAATCCAATGACACAAATGAACTTATTTCATGCACAAGATTGGTTAAAAACCCTAATTGGACAAGAATAAGCCTAGGGAGGACAAAAATGACCTAAATGTTCATCCAATGACACAAATGAACTTATTGGATGCACAAGATTTCTTAAAAACCCTAATTGGACATGAATAAGCCAAAGGAGGACGAAAATGACCTAAATGTTCATCCAATGACACAAATGAACTTATTGGATGCACAAGATTGGTTAAAAACCCTAATTGGACAAGAATAAGCCTTGGGAGGACGAAAATGACTTAAATGTTCATCCAATGACACAAATGAACTTATTGGATGCACAAGATTGGTTAAAAATCCTAATTGGACAAGAATAAGCCTACGGAGGACGAAAATGACTTAAATCTTAATCCAATGACACAAAGACACCTATTGGATGCACAAGATTGGTTAAAAACCCTAATTTGACAAGAATCAGTCTAGGGAGGACGAAAATGACTTAAATGTTAATCCAATGACACAAATGAACTTATTTGATGCACAAGATTGGTTAGAAACCCTAATTGGACAAGAATAAGCCTAGGGAGGACAAAAATGACCTAAATGTTCATCCAATGACACAAATGAACTTATTGGATGCACAAGATTACTTAAAAACCCTAATTGGACATGAATAAGCCTAAGGAGGACGAAAATGACCTAAATGTTCATCCAATGACACAAATGAACTTATTGGATGCACAAGATTGGTTAAAAACCCTAATTGGACAAGAATAAGCCTTGGGAGGACGAAAATGACTTAAATGTTCATCCAATGACACAAACGAACTTATTGGATGCACAAGATTGGTTAAAAATCCTAATTGGACAAGAATAAGCCTACGGAGGACGAAAATGACTTAAATCTTAATCCAATGACACAAACACACCTATTGGAAGCACAAGATTGGTTAAAAACCCTAATTTGACAAGAATCAGTCTAGGGAGGACGAAAATGACTTAAATGTTAATCCAATGACACAAATGAACTTATTTGATGCACAAGATTGCTTAAAACCCTAATTGGACAAGAATTAGTCTTGGGAGGACGAAAATGACCTAAATGTTCATCCAATGACACAAACACACCTATTAGATGCACAAGATTGGTTAAAAACCCTAATTGGACAACAATAAGCCTAGGGAGGATGAAAATGACCTAAATGTTCATCTAATGACACAAACACACCTATTGGATGCACAAGATTGGTTACAAACCCTAATTGCACAAAACTATGCCTAGGGAGGACGAAAATCACCTAAATGTTCATCCAATGACACAAATGAACTTATTGGATGCACAAGATTGCTTAAAACCCTAATTGGACAAGAATAAGACTAGGGAGGACGAAAATGACCTAAATGTTCATCCAATGACACAAACACACCTATTGGATGCACAAGATTGATTAAAAACCCTAATTGAACAAGAATAAGCCTAGGGAGGACGAAAATGACCTAAATGTTCATCCAATGACACAAATGAACTTATTGGATGCACAAGATTGCTTAAAAACCCTAATTGGACAAGAATAAGACTAGGGAGGACGAAAATGACGTAAATGTTCATCCAATGACACAAACACACCTATTCGATGCACAAGATTGGTTAAAACCCTAATTGGACAACAATAAGCCTAGGGAGGACGAAAATGACCTAAATGTTCATCCAATGACACAAATGAACTTATTGGATGCACAAGATTGCTTAAAAACCCTAATTGGACAAGAATAAGGCTTGGGAGGACGAAAATGACCTAAATGTTCATCCAATGACACAAACAAACTTATTGGATGCACAAGATTGCTTAAAAACCCTAATTGGACAAGAATAAGACTAGGGAGGACGAAAATGACCTAAATGTGCATCCAATGACACAAACACACACATTGATTGCACAAGAATGTTTAAAACCCTAATTGGACAAGAATAAGACTAGGGAGGACGAAAATGACCTAAATGTTCATCCAATGACACAAATGAACTTATTGGATTCACAAGATTGGTTAAAAACCCTAATTGCACAACAATAAGCCTAGGGAGGACGAAAGTGACCTAAATGTTCATCCAATGACACAAACACACCTATTTGATGCACAAGATTGGTTAAAACCCTAATTGGACAACAATAAGCCTAGGGAGGACGAAAATGACCTAAATGTTCATCCAATGACACAAATGAACTTATTGGATGCACAAGATTGGTTAAAAACCCTAATTGGACAAGAATAAGCCTAGGGTTGACGAAAATGACCTAAATGTTCAACCAATGACACAAATGAACTTATTGGATGCACAAGATTGGTTAAAAACCCTAATTGCACAAGAATAAGCCTAGGGAGGACGAAAATGACCTAAATGTTCATCCAATGACAGAAATGAACTTATTGGATGCACAAGATTGATTAAAACCCTAATTGGACAAGAATAAGACTAGGGAGGACGAAAATGACCTAAATGTTCATCCAATGACACAAACACACCTATTGGATGCAAAAGATTGGTTAAAAACCCTAATTGGACAAGAATAAGCCTAGGGAGGATGGAAATGACTTAAATGTTCATCCAGTGACACAAACACACCTATTGCATGCATCAGATTGGTTAAAAACCCTAATTGGACAAGAATAAGCCTAGGGAGGACGAAAATGACTTAAATGTTAATCCAATGACACAAATGAACTTATTGGATGCACAAGATTGCTTAAAACCCTAATTGGACAAGAATAAGCCATGGGAGGACGAAAATGACCTAAATGTTCATCCAATGACACAAACACACCTATTCGATGCACAAGATTTGTTAGAAACCCTAATTGGACAAGAATAAGCCTAGGGAGGACGAAAATGACTTAAATGTTAATCCGATGACACAAATGAAGTTATTGGATGCACAAGATTGCTTAAAACCCTAATTGGACAAGAATAAGACTAAGGAGGACGAAAATGACCTAAATGTTCATCCAATGACACAAACACACCTATTGGATGCACAGGATTGGTTAAAAACCTTGATTGGACAACAATAAGCCTAGGGAGGATGAAAACCACCTAAATGTTCATCAAATAACACAAACACACCTATTGGATGCACAAGATTGGCTTAAAACCCTAATTGGACAAGAATAAGACTAGGGAGGACGAAAATGACCTAAATGTTCAACCAATGACACAAATGAACTTATTGGATGCACAAGATTGGTTAAAAACCCTAATTGGACAAGAATAAGCCTAGGGAGGACGAAATTGACCAAAATTTGCATCCAATGACACAAACACACACATTGATTGCACAAGAATGCTTAAAACCCTAATTGGACAAGAATAAGACTAGGGAGGACGACAATGACCTAAATGTTCATCCAATGACACAAATGAACTTATTGGATTCACAAGATTGGTTAAAAACCCTAATTGCACAACAATAAGCCAAGGGAGGACGAAAATGACCTAAATGTTCATCCAATGACACAAACACACCTATTCGATGCACAAGATTGGTTAAAACCCTAATTGGACAACAATAAGCCTAGGGTGGACGAAAATGACCTAAATGTTCATCCAATGACACAAACACACCTATTCGATGCACAAGATTGGTTAAAACCCTAATTGGACAACAATAAGCCTAGGGAGGACGAAAATGACCTAAATGTTCATCCAATGACACAAACACACCTATTCGATGCACAAGATTGGTTAAAACCCTAATTGGACAACAATAAGCCTAGGGAGGACGAAAATGACCTAAATGTTCATCCAATGACACAAACACACCTATTGGATGCACAAGATTGGTTAAAAACCCTAATTGGACAAGAATAAGCCTAGGGAGGACGAAAATGACTTAAATGTTAATCCAATGACACAAATGAACTTATTGGATGCACAAGATTGCTTAAAACCCTAACTGGACAAGAATAAGTCTTGGGAGGACGAAAATGACCTAAATGTTCATCAAATGACACAAACACACCTATTGGATGCACAAGATTGGTTAAAAACCCTAATTGGACAACAATAAGCCTAGGGAGGATGAAAATCACCTAAATGTTCATCTAATGACACAAACACACCTATTGGATGCACAAGATTGGTTAAAAACCCTAATTGCACAAAAATAAGCCTGGGGAGGACGAAAATGACCTAAATGTTAATCCAATGACACAAATGAACTTATAGGATGCACAAGATTGCTTAAAACCCTAATTGGACAAGAATAAGTCTTGGGAGGACGAAAATGACCTAAATGTTCATCAAATGACACAAACACACCTATTGGATGCACAAGATTGGTTAAAAACCCTAATTGGACAACAATAAGCCTAGGGAGAATGAAAATGACCTAAATGTTCATCTAATGACACAAACACACCTATTGGATGCACAAGATTGGTTAAAAACCTTAATTGCACAAAACTAAGCCTAGGGAGGACGAAAATCACCTAAATGTTCATCCAATGACACAAATGAACGTATTGGATGCACAAGATTGCTTAAAACCCTAATTGGACAAGAATAAGCCTAAGGAGGACGAAAATGACCTAAATGTTCATCCAATGACACAAATGAACTTATTGGATGCACAAGATTGGTTAAAAACCTAATTGGACAAGAATAAGCATTGGGAGGACGAAAATGACCTAAATGTTCATCCAAAGATACAAATGAACTTATTGGATGCACAAGATTGCTTAAAAACCCTAATTGGACAAGAATAAGCCTAGGGAGGAGGAAAATGACCTAAATGTTCAACCAATGACACAAATGAACTTATTGGATGCACAAGATTGGTTTAAAACCCTAATTGGACAAGAATAAGCATAGGGAGGACGAAAATGACCTAAATGTTCATCCAATGACAAAACACACCTATTGGATGCACAAGATTGGTTAGAAACCCTAATTGGACAAGAATAAGCCTAGGGAGGACGAAAATGACTTAAATGTTCATCCAATGACACAAACACACCTATTGGATGCACAAGATTGGTTAAAAACCCTAATTGGACAAGAATAAGCCTAGGGAGGACGAAAATGACTTAAATGTTAATCCAATGACACAAATGAACTTATTGGATGCACAAGATTGCTTAAAACCCTAACTGGACAAGAATAAGTCTTGGGAGGACGAAAATGACCTAAATGTTCATCAAATGACACAAACACACCTATTGGATGCACAAGATTAGTTAGAAACCCTAATTGGACAAGAATAAGCCTAGGGAGGACGAAAATGACTTAAATGTTCATCCAATGGGACAAACACACCTATTGGATTGACAAGATTGGTTAAAAACCCTAATTGCACAAAAATAAGCCTGGGGAGGACGAAAATGACTTAAATGTTAATCCAATGACACAAATGAACTTATTGGATGCACAAGATTGCTTAAAACCCTAATTGGACAAGAATAAGTCTTGGGAGGACGAAAATGACCTAAATGTTCATCAAATGACACAAACACACCTATTGGATGCACAAGATTGGTTAAAAACCCTAATTGGACAACAATAAGCCTAGGGAGAATGAAAATGACCTAAATGTTCATCTAATGACACAAACACACCTATTGGATGCACAAGATTGGTTAAAAACCTTAATTGCACAAAACTAAGCCTAGGGAGGACGAAAATCACCTAAATGTTCATCCAATGACACAAATGAACGTATTGGATGCACAAGATTGCTTAAAACCCTAATTGGACAAGAATAAGCCTAGGGAGGATGAAAATGACCTAAATGTTCATCCAATGACTCAAATGAACTTATTGGATGCACAAGATTGGTTAAAAACCTAATTGGACAAGAATAAGCATTGGGAGGACGAAAATGACCTAAATGTTCATCCAAAGACACAAATGAACTTATTGGACGCACAAGATTGCTTAAAAACCCTAATTGGACAAGAATAAGCCTAGGGAGGAGGAAAATGACCTAAATGTTCAACCAATGACACAAATGAACTTATTGGATGCACAAGATTGGTTAAAAACCCTAATTGGACAAGAATAAGCATAGGGAGGACGAAAATGACCTAAATGTTCATCCAATGACAAAACACACCTATTGGATGCACAAGATTTGTTAGAAACCCTAATTGGACAAGAATAAGCCTAGGGAGGACGAAAATGACTTAAATGTTCATCCAATGACACAAACACACCTATTGGATGCACAAGATTGGTTAAAAACCCTAATTGGACAAGAATAAGCATTGGGAGGACGAAAATGACCTAAATGTTCATCCAAAGACACAAATGAACTTATTGGATGCACAAGATTGCTTAAAAACCCAAATTGGACAAGAATAAGCCTAGGGAGGACGAAAATGACCTAAATGTTCAACGAATGACACAAATGAACTTATTGGATGCACAAGATTGGTTAAAAACCCTAATTGGACAAGAATAAGCCTAGGGAGGACGAAAATGACCTAAATGTTTATCCAATGACAAAACACACCTATTGGATGCACAAGATTGGTTAGAAACCCTAATTGGACAAGAATAAGCCTAGGGAGGACGAAAATGACTTAAATGTTCATCCAATGACACAAACACACCTATTGGATGCACAAGATTGGTTAAAAACCCTAATTGGACAAGAATAAGCCTAGGGAAGACGAAAATGACCTAAATGTTCATCCAATGACACAAATGAACTTGTTGGATGCACAAGATTGGTTAAAAACCCTAATTGGACAAGAATAAGCCTTGGGAGGACGAAAATGACCTAAATGTTCATCCAATGACACAAATGAACTTATTGAATGCACAAGATTGGTTAAAAATCCTAATTGGACAAAAATAAGCCTACGGAGGACGAAAATGACTTAAATCTTAATCCAATGACACAAACACACCTATTGGATGCACAAGATTGGTTAAAAACCCTAATTTGACAAGAATCAGTCTAGGGAGGACGAAAATGACTTAAATGTTAATCCAATGACACAAATGAACTTATTTGATGCACAAGATTGGTTAGAAACCCTAATTGGACAAGAATAAGCCTAGGGAGGACAAAAATGACCTAAATGTTCATCCAATGACACAAATGAACTTATTGGATGCACAAGATTGCTTAAAA
Source organism: Cicer pinnatifidum (assembly GCA_037974775.1). Classification (NCBI taxonomy): domain Eukaryota; kingdom Viridiplantae; phylum Streptophyta; class Magnoliopsida; order Fabales; family Fabaceae; genus Cicer; species Cicer pinnatifidum. The sequence continues at coordinate 94,030 of JBBPBR010000764.1, forward strand.
ACCCTAATTGGACATGAATAAGCCTAAGGAGGACGAAAATGACCTAAATGTTCATCCAATGACACAAATGAACTTATTGGATGCACAAGATTGGTTGAAAACCCTAATTGGACAAGAATAAGCCTTGGGAGGACGAAAATGACCTAAATGTTCATCCAATGACACAAATGAACTTATTGGATGCACAAGATTGGTTAAAAATCCTAATTGGACAAGAATAAGCCTACGGAGGACGAAAATGACTTAAATCTTAATCCAATGACACAAACACACCTATTGAATGCACAAGATTGGTTAAAAACCATAATTTGACAAGAATCAGTCTAGGGAGGACGAAAATGACTTAAATGTTAATCCAATGACACAAATGAACTTATTTCATGCACAAGATTGGTTAGAAACCCTAATTGGACAAGAATAAGCCTAGGGAGGACAAAAATGACCTAAATGTTCATCCAATGACACAAATGAACTTATTGGATGCACAAGATTTCTTAAAAACCCTAATTGGACATGAATAAGCCAAAGGAGGACGAAAATGACCTAAATGTTCATCCAATGACACAAATGAACTTATTGGATGCACAAGATTGGTTAAAAACCCTAATTGGACAAGAATAAGCCTTGGGAGGACGAAAATGACTTAAATGTTCATCCAATGACACAAATGAACTTATTGGATGCACAAGATTGGTTAAAAACCCTAATTGGACAAGAATAAGCCTAGGGAGGACGAAAATGACCTAAATGTTCGTCCAATGACACAAACACACCTATTGGATAGACAAGATTGCATAAAAACCCTAATTGGACAAGAATAAGAATAGGGAGGACGAAAATGACCTAAATGTTCATCCAATGACACAAATGAACTTATTGGATGCACAAGATTGGTTAAAAACCCTAATTGGACAAGAATAAGCCTAGGGAGGACGAAAATGACCTAAATGTTAATTCAATGACACAAACAAACTTATTGGATGCACAAGATTGGTTAAAAACCCTAATTGGACAAGAATATGCCTAGGGAGGACGAAAATGACCTAATTGATCATCCAATGACACAAACACACCTATTGGATGCACAAGATTGGTAAAAAACCCTAGTTGGACAAGAATATGCCTAGGGAGGACGAAAATGACCTAATTGATCATCCAATGACACAAACACACCTATTGGATGCACAAGATTGGTTAAAAACCCTAATTGGACAAGAATAAGCCTAGGGAGGACGAAAATGACCTAATTGATCATCCAATGACACAAACACACCTATTGGATGCACAAGATGGGTTAAAAACCCAAATTGGACAAGAATAAGCATAGAAAGGACGAAAATGACCTAATTGATCATCCAATGACACAAACACACCAATTGGACGCACAAGATTGGTTAAAAACCCTAATTGGACAAGAATATGCCTAGGGAGGACGAAAATGACCTAAATGTTAATCGAATGACACAAATGAACTTATTGGATGCACAAGATTGGTTAAAAACCCTAATTTTACAAGAATAAGCTTAGGGAGGATGAAAATGACCTAATTGATAATCCAAAGACACAAACACGCCTATTGGATGCACAAGATTGGTTTGAAACCCTAGTTGGACAAGAATATGCCTAGGGAGGACGAAAATGACCTAATTGATCATCCAATGACACAAATGAACTTATTGGATGCAGAAGATTGGTTAAAACCCCTAATTGGACAAGAATAAGCCTAGGGAGGATGAAAATGACCTAATTGATCATCCAATGACACAAACACACCTATTGGTTGCACAAGAATGATTAAAAACTCTAATTGGACAAGAATAAGCCTAGGGAGGAAGAAAATGACCTAATTGTTCATCCAATGACACAAATGAACTTATTGGAGGCACAAGATTGGTTAAAAACCCTAATTGGACAAGAATAAGCCTAGGGAGGACGAAAATGACCTAATTGATCATCCAATGACACAAACACACCTATTGGATGCACAAGATTGGTTAAAAACCATAATTGGACAAGAATAAGCCTAGGGAGGACGAAAATGACCTAATTGATCATCCAATGACACAAATGAACTTATTGGATGCACAAGATTTGTTAAAAACCCTAATTTGACAAAGTTATTGGCTGCACAAGATTGGTTAAAAACCCTAATTTGACAAGAATAAGTCAAGGGAGGACGAAAATGACCTAATTGATCATCCAATGACACAAACACACCTATTGGATGCACAAGATTGGTTAAAAACCCTAATTGGACAAGAATAAGCCTAGGGAGGACGAAAATGACCTAATTGATCATCCAATGACACAAACACACCTATTGGATGCACAAGATTGGTTAAAAACCCTAATTGGTCAAGAATAAGCCTAGGGAGGACGAAAATGACCTAATTGATCATCCAATGACACAAATGAACTTATTGGATGCACAAGATTGGTTAAAACCCTAATTGGACAAGAATATGCCTAGGGAGGACGAAAATGACCTAAATATTAATTCAATGACACAAACAAAGTTATTGGATGCACAAGATTGGTTAAAAACCCTAATTGGACAAGAATAAGCCTAGGGAGGATGTAAATGACCTAATTGATCATCCAATGACACAAACACACCTATTGGATGCAAAAGATTGGTTAAAAACCCTAATTGGACACGAATATGCCTAGGGAGGACGAAAATGACCTAATTGATCATCCAATGACACAATTGAACTTATTGGATGCACAAGATTAGTTAAAAACCCTAATTGGACAAGAATATGCCTAGGGAGGACGAAAATAACCTAATTGATCATCCAATGACACAAACACACCTATTGGATGCACAAGATTGGTTAAAAACCCTAATTGGACAAGAATATGCCTAGGGAGGACGAAAATGACCTAAATGTTAATCCAATGACACAAATGAACTTATTGGATGCACAAGATTGGTTAAAAACCCTAATTGGAAAAGAAAAACCCTAGGGAGGACAAAAGTGACCTAATTGATCATCCAATGACACAAACACGCCTATTGGATGCACAAGATTGGTTAAAAACCCTAATTGGACAAGAATAAGCCTAGGGAGGACGAAAATGACCTAAATGTTAATCCAATGACACAAATGAACTTATTGGATGCACAAGATTGGTTAAAAACCCTAATTGGACAAGAATAAGCCTAGGGAGGACGAAAATGACCTAAATGTTAAACCAATGACACAAAGGAACTTATTGGATGCACAAGATTGGTTAAAAACCCTAATTGGACAAGAATAAGCCTAGGGAGGACGAAAATGACCTAAATGTTCATCCAATGACACAAACACACCTATTGGATGCACAAGATTGGTTAAAAACCCTAATTGGACAACAATAAGCATAGGGAGGACGAAAATGACCTAATTGTTCATCCAATGAAACAAACACACCTATTGGATGTACAAGATTCGTTAGAAACCCTAATTGGACAAGAATAAGCCTAGGGAGGACGAAAATGACCTAAATGTTCATCCAATGACACAAACACACCTATTGGATGCACAAGATTGGTTAAAAACCCTAATTGGACAAGAATAAGCCTAGGGAGGACGAAAATGACCTAAATGTTCATCCAATGCCACAAATGAACTTATTGGATGCACAAGATTGGTTAAAAACCCTAATTGGACAACAATAAGCCTAGGGAGGACGAAAATGACCTAAATGTTCATCCAATGACACAAACACACCTATTGGATGCACAAGATTGGTTAAAAACCCTAATTGGACAACAATAAGCCTAGGGAGGATGAAAATGACCTAAATGTTCATCTAATGACACAAACACACCTATTGGATGCACAAGATTGGTTAAAAACCCTAATTGCACAAAACTATGCCTAGGGAGGACGAAAATCACCTAAATATTCATCCAATGACACAAATGAACTTATTGGATGCACAAGATTGCTTAAAACCCTAATTGGACAAGAATAAGACTAGGGAGGACGAAAATGACCTAAATGTTCATCCAATGACACAAACACACCTATTGGATGCACAAGACTGATTAGAAACCCTAATTGAACAATAATAAGCCTACGGAGAACGAAAATGACCTAAATGTTCATCCAATGACACAAATGAACTTATTGGATGCACAAGATTGCTTAAAAACCCTAATTGGACAAGAATAAGCCTAGGGAGGACGAAAATGACCTAAATGTTCATCCAATGACACAAACACACCTATTGGATGCACAAGATTGATTAGAAACCCTAATTGAACAAGAATAAGCCTAGGGAGGACGAAAATGACCTAAATGTTCATCCAATGACACAAATGAACTTATTGGATGCACAAGATTGGTTAAAAACCCTAATTAGACAAGAATAAGCATTGGGAGGACGAAAATGACCTAAATGTTCATCCAAAGACACAAATAAACTTTTGGATGCACAAGATTGCTTAAAAACCCTAATTGGACAAGAATAAGCCTAGGGAGGATGAAAATGACCTAAATGTTCAACCAATGACACAAATGAACTTATTGGATGCACAAGATTGGTTAAAAACCCTAATTGGACAAGAATAAGCATAGGGAGGACGAAAATGACCTAAATGTTCATCCAATGACAAAACACACCTATTGGATGCACAAGATTGGTTAGAAATCCTAATTGGACAAGAATAAGCCTAGGGAGGACGAAAATGACTTAAATGTTCATCCAATGACACAAACACACCTATTGGATGCACACGATTGGTTAAAAACCCTAATTGGACAAGAATAAGCCTAGAGAGGACGAAAATGACTTAAATGTTAATCCAATGACACAAATGAACTTATTGGATGCACAAGATTGCTTAAAACCCTAATTGGACAAGAATAAGTCTTGGGAGGACGAAAATGACCTAAATGTTCATCAAATGACACAAACACACCTATTGGATGCACAAGATTGGTTAAAAACCCTAATTGGACAACAATAAGCCTAGGGAGAATGAAAATGACCTAAATGTTCATCTAATGACACAAACACACCTATTGGATGCACAAGATTGGTTAAAAACCTTAATTGCACAAAACTAAGCCTAGGGAGGACGAAAATCACCTAAATGTTCATCCAATGACACAAATGAACGTATTGGATGCACAAGATTGCTTAAAACCCTAATTGGACAAGAATAAGCCTAGGGAGGACGAAAATGACCAAAATGTTCATCCAATGACTCAAATGAACTTATTGGATGCACAAGATTGGTTAAAAACCTAATTGGACAAGAATAAGCATTGGGAGGACGAAAATGACCTAAATGTTCATCCAAAGACACAAATGAACTTATTGGATGCACAAGATTGCTTAAAAACCCTAATTGGACAAGAATAAGCCTAGGGAGGAGGAAAATGACCTAAATGTTCAACCAATGACACAAATGAACTTATTGGAAGCACAAGATTGGTTAAAAACCCTAATTGGACAAGAATAAGCAAAGGGAGGACGAAAATGACCTAAATGTTCATCCAATGACAAAACACACCTATTGGATGCACAAGATTGGTTAGAAACCCTAATTGGACAAGAATAAGCATAGGGAGGACGAAAATGACTTAAATGTTCATCAAATGACACAAACACACCTATTGGATGCACAAGATTGGTTAAAAACCCTAATTGGACAAGAATAAGCCTAGGGAGGACGAAAATGACTTAAATGTTAATCCAATGACACAAATGAACTTATTGGATGCACAAGATTGCTTAAAACCCTAACTGGACAAGAATAAGTCTTGGGAGGACGAAAATGACCTAAATGTTCATCAAATGACACAAACACACCTATTGGATGCACAAGATTGGTTAAAAACCCTAATTGGACAACAATAAGCCTAGGGAGGATGAAAATCACCTAAATGTTCATCTAATGACACAAACACACCTATTGGATGCACAAGATTGGTTAAAAACCTTAATTGCACAAAACTAAGCCTAGGGAGGACGAAAATCACCTTAATGTTCATCCAATGACACAAATGAACGTATTGGATGCACAAGATTGCTTAAAACCCTAATTGGACAAGAATAAGCCTAGGGAGGACGAAAATGACCTAAATGTTCATCCAATGACACAAATGAACTTATTGGATGCACAAGATTGGTTAAAAACCTAATTGGACAAGAATAAGCATTGGGAGGACGAAAATGACCTAAATGTTCATCCAAAGACACAAATGAACTTATTGGATGCACAAGATTGCTTAAAAACCCTAATTCGACAAGAATAAGCCTAGGGAGGAGGAAAATGACCTAAATGTTCAACCAATGACACAAATGAACTTATTGGATGCACAAGATTGGTTAAAAACCCTAATTGGACAAGAATAAGCATAGGGAGGACGAAAATGACCTAAATGTTCATCCAATGACAAAACACACCTATTGGATGCACAAGATTGGTTAGAAACCCTAATTGGACAAGAATAAGCCTAGGGAGGACGAAAATGACTTAAATGTTCATCCAATGACACAAACACACCTATTGGATGCACAAGATTGGTTAAAAACCCTAATTGGACAAGAATAAGCCTAGGGAGGACGAAAATGACTTAAATGTTAATCCAATGACACAAATGAACTTATTGGATGCACAAGATTGCTTAAAACCCTAACTGGACAACAATAAGTCTTGGGAGGACGAAAATGACCTAAATGTTCATCAAATGACACAAACACACCTATTGGATGCACAAGATTGGTTAAAACCCCTAATTGGACAAGAATAAGCCTAGGGAGGACGAAAATGACTTAAATGTTAATACAATGACACAAATGAACTTATTGGATGCACAAGATTGGTTAAAAACCCTAATTGGACAAGAATAAGCCTAGGGAGGACGAAAATGACCTAAATGTTCATCCAATGACAAAACACACCTATTGGATGCACAAGATTGGTTAGAAACCCTAATTGGACAAGAATAAGCCTAGGGAGGACGAAAACGACCTAAATGTTCATCCAATGACACAAACACACATATTGGATGCACAAGATTGGTTAGAAACCCTAATTGGACAAGAATAAGCCTAGGGAGGACAAAAATGACCTAAATGTTCATCCAATGACACAAATGAACTTATTGGATGCACAAGATTGCTTTAAAACCATAATTGGACATGAATAAGCCTAGGGAGGACGAAAATGACCTAAATGTTCATCCAATGACACAAATGAACTTATTGGATGCACAAGATTGGTTAAAAACCCTAATTGGACAAGAATAAGCCTAGGGAGGACGAAAATGACCTAAATGTTCGTCCAATGACACAAACACACCTATTGGATGCACAAGATTGCATAAAAACCCTAATTGGACAAGAATAAGACTAGGGAGTACGAAAATGGCCTAAATGTTCATCCAATGACACAAATGAACTTATTGGATGCACAAGATTGGTTAAAAACCCTAATTGGACAAGAATAAGCCTAGGGAGGACGAAAATGACCTAAATGTTCATCCAATGACACAAATGAACTTATTGGATACACAAGATTGGTTGAAAACCCTAATTGGACAAGAATAAGCCTAGGGAGGACGAAAATGACCTAAATGGTTATCCAATGACACAAATGAACTTATTGGATGCACAAGATTGGTTAAAAACCCTAATTGGACAAGAATAAGCCTAGGGAGGACGAAAATGACCTAAATGTTCATCCAATGACACAAATGAACTTATTGGATGCACAAGATTGGTTAAAAACCCTAATTGGACAAGAATAAGCCTAGGGAGGACGAAAATGACCTAAATGTTCGTCCAATGACACAAACACACCTATTGGATGCACAAGATTACATTAAAACCCTAATCGGACAAGAATAAAACTAGGGAGGACGAAAATGACCTAAATGTTTATCCAATGACACAAACACACCTATTGGATGCACAAGATTGGTTAAAAACCCTAATTGGACGAGAATAAGCCTAGGGAAGACGAAAATGACCTAAATGTTCATCCAATGACACAAATGAACTTATTGGATGCACAAGATTGGTTAAAAACCCTAATTGGACAAGAATAAGCCTAGGGAGGACGAAAATGACCTAAATGTTTATCCAATGACAAAACACACCTATTGGATGCACAAGATTGGTTAGAAACCCTAATTGGACAAGAATAAGCCTAGGGAGGACGAAAATGACTTAAATGTTCATCCAATGACACAAACACACCTATTGGATGCACAAGATTGGTTAAAAACCCTAATTGGACAAGAATAAGCCTAGGGAGGACGAAAATGACTTAAATCTTAATCCAATGACACAAATGAACTTATTGGATGCACAAGATTGCTTAAAACCCTAATTGGACAAGAATAAGCCTAGGGAGGACGAAAATGACCTAAATGTTCATCAAATGACACAAACACACCTATTGGATGCACAAGATTGGTTAAAAACCCTAATTGGACAACAATAAGCCTAGGGAGGACGAAAATGACCTAAGTGTTCATCTAATGACACAAACACACCTATTGGATGCACAAGATTGGTTAAAAACCCTAATTGCACAAAACTATGCCTAGGGAGGACGAAAATCACCTAAATATTCATCCAATGACACAAATGAACTTATTGGATGCACAAGATTGCTTAAAACCCTAATTGGACAAGAATAAGACTAGGGAGGACGAAAATGACCTAAATGTTCATCCAATGACACAAACACACCTATTAGATGCACAAGATTGGTTAAAAACCCTAATTGGACAACAATAAGCCTAGGGAGGATGAAAATGACCTAAATGTTCATCTAATGACACAAACACACCTATTGGATGCACAAGATTGGTTAAAAACCCTAATTGCACAAAACTAAGCCTAGGGAGGACGAAAATAACTTAAATTTTCATCCAATGACACAAATGAACTTATTGGATGCACAAGATTGGTTAAAAACCCTAATTGGACAAGAATAAGCCTAGGGAGGACGAAAATGACCTAAATGTTCATCCAATGACACAAATGAACTTATTGGATGCACAAGATTGGTTAAAAACCCTAATTGGACCAGAATAAGAATAGGGAGGACGAAAATGACCTAAATGTTCATCCAATGACACAAACACACATATTGGATGCACAAGATTGCTTAAAACCTTAATTGGAGAAGAATAAGACTAGGGAGGACGAAAATGACCTAAATGTTCATCCAATGACACAAATGAACTTATTGGATGCACCAGATTGGTTAAAAACCCTAATTGGACAAGAATAAGCCTAGGGAGGACGAAAATGACCTAAATGTTCATCCAATGACACAAATGAACTTATTGGATGCACAAGATTGGTTAAAAACCCTAATTGGACAAGAATAAGCCTAGGGAGGATGAAAATGACTTAAATGTTCATCCAATGACACAAACACACCTATTGGATGCACAAGATTGGTTAAAAACCCTAATTGGACAAGAATAAGCCTAGGGAGGACGAAAATGACTTAAATGTTAATCCAATGACACAAATGAACTTATTGGATGCACAAGATTGCTTAAAACCCTAACTGGACAAGAATAAGTCTTGGGAGGACGAAAATGACCTAAATGTTCATCAAATGACACAAACACACCTATTGGATGCACAAGATTAGTTAGAAACCCTAATTGGACAAGAATAAGCCTAGGGAGGACGAAAATGACTTAAATGTTCATCCAATGGGACAAACACACCTATTGGATTGACAAGATTGGTTAAAAACCCTAATTGCACAAAAATAAGCCTGGGGAGGACGAAAATGACTTAAATGTTAATCCAATGACACAAATGAACTTATTGGATGCACAAGATTGCTTAAAACCCTAATTGGACAAGAATAAGTCTTGGGAGGACGAAAATGACCTAAATGTTCATCAAATGACACAAACACACCTATTGGATGCACAAGATTGGTTAAAAACCCTAATTGGACAACAATAAGCCTAGGGAGAATGAAAATGACCTAAATGTTCATCTAATGACACAAACACACCTATTGGATGCACAAGATTGGTTAAAAACCTTAATTGCACAAAACTAAGCCTAGGGAGGACGAAAATCACCTAAATGTTCATCCAATGACACAAATGAACGTATTGGATGCACAAGATTGCTTAAAACCCTAATTGGACAAGAATAAGCCTAGGGAGGACGAAAATGACCTAAATGTTCATCCAATGACACAAATGAAGTTATTGGATGCACAAGATTGGTTAAAAACCTAATTGGACAAGAATAAGCATTGGGAGGACGAAAATGACCTAAATGTTCATCCAAAGACACAAATGAACTTATTGGATGCACAAGATTGCTTAAAAACCCTAATTGGACAAGAATAAGCCTAGGGAGGAGGAAAATGACCTAAATGTTCAACCAATGACACAAATGAACTTATTGGATGCACAAGATTGGTTAAAAACCCTAATTGGACAAGAATAAGCATAGGGAGGACGAAAATGACCTAAATGTTCATCCAATGACAAAACACACCTATTGGATGCACAAGATTGGTTAGAAACCCTAATTGGACAAGAATAAGCCTAGGGAGGACGAAAATGACTTAAATGTTCATCCAATGAAACAAACACACCTATTGGATGCACAAGATTGGTTAAAAACCCTAATTGGACAAGAATAAGCCTAGGGAGGACGAAAATGACTTAAATGTTAATCCAATGACACAAATGAACTTATTGGATGCACAAGATTGCTTAAAACCCTAACTGGACAAAAATAAGTCTTGGGAGGACGAAAATGACCTAAATGTTCATCAAATGACACAAACACACCTATTGGATGCACAAGATTAGTTAGAAACCCTAATTGGACAAGAATAAGCCTTGGGAGGACGAAAATGACTTAAATGTTCATCCAATGGCACAAACACACCTATTGGATGGACAAGATTGGTTAAAAACCCTAATTGCACAAAAATAAGCCTGGGGAGGACGAAAATGACTTAAATGTTAATCCAATGACACAAATGAACTTATTGGATGCACAAGATTGCTTAAAACCCTAATTGGACAAGAATAAGTCTTGGGAGGACGAAAATGACCTAAATGTTCATCAAATGACACAAACACACCTATTGGATGCACAAGATTGGTTAAAAACCCTAATTGGACAGCAATAAGCCTAGGGAGAATGAAAATGACCTAAATGTTCATCTAATGACACAAACACACCTATTGGATGCACAAGATTGGTTAAAAACCTTAATTGCACAAAACTAAGCCTAGGGAGGACGAAAATCACCTAAATGTTCATCCAATGACACAAATGAACGTATTGGATGCACAAGATTGCTTAAAACCCTAATTGGACAAGAATAAGCCTAGGGAGGATGAAAATGACCTAAATGTTCATCCAATGACTCAAATGAACTTATTGGATGCACAAGATTGGTTAAAAACCTAATTGGACAAGAATAAGCATTGGGAGGACGAAAATGACCTAAATGTTCATCCAAAGACACAAATGAACTTATTGGACGCACAAGATTGCTTAAAAACCCTAATTGGACAAGAATAAGCCTAGGGAGGAGGAAAATGACCTAAATGTTCAACCAATGACACAAATGAACTTATTGGATGCACAAGATTGGTTAAAAACCCTAATTGGACAAGAATAAGCATAGGGAGGACGAAAATGACCTAAATGTTCATCCAATGACAAAACACACCTATTGGATGCACAAGATTTGTTAGAAACCCTAATTGGACAAGAATAAGCCTAGGGAGGACGAAAATGACTTAAATGTTCATCCAATGACACAAACACACCTATTGGATGCACAAGATTGGTTAAAAACCCTAATTGGACAAGAATAAGCCTAGGGAAGACGAAAATGACCTAAATGTTCATCCAATGACACAAATGAACTTATTGGATGCACAAGATTGCTTAAAAACCCAAATTGGACAAGAATAAGCCTAGGGAGGATGAAAATGACCTAAATGTTCAACGAATGACACAAATGAACTTATTGGATGCACAAGATTGGTTAAAAACCCTAATTGGACAAGAATAAGCCTAGGGAGGACGAAAATGACCTAAATGTTTATCCAATGACAAAACACACCTATTGGATGCACAAGATTGGTTAGAAACCCTAATTGGACAAGAATAAGCCTAGGGAGGACGAAAATGACTTAAATGTTCATCCAATGACACAAACACACCTATTGGATGCACAAGATTGGTTAAAAACCCTAATTGGACAAGAATAAGCCTAGGGAAGACGAAAATGACCTAAATGTTCATCCAATGACACAAATGAACTTGTTGGATGCACAAGATTGGTTAAAAACCCTAATTGGACAAGAATAAGCCTTGGGAGGACGAAAATGACCTAAATGTTCATCCAATGACACAAATGAACTTATTGAATGCACAAGATTGGTTAAAAATCCTAATTGGACAAAAATAAGCCTACGGAGGACGAAAATGACTTAAATCTTAATCCAATGACACAAACACACCTATTGGATGCACAAGATTGGTTAAAAACCCTAATTTGACAAGAATCAGTCTAGGGAGGACGAAAATGACTTAAATGTTAATCCAATGACACAAATGAACTTATTTGATGCACAAGATTGCTTAAAACCCTAATTGGACAAGAATAAGTCTTGGGAGGACGAAAATGACCTAAATGTTCATCAAATGACACAAACACACCTATTGGATGCACAAGATTGGTTAAAAACCCTAATTGGACAACAATAAGCCTAGGGGGGACGAAAATGACCTAAATGTTCATCTAATGACACAAACACACCTATTGGATGCACAAGATTGGTTAAAAACCCTAATTGCACAAAACTATGCCTAGGGAGGACGAAAATCACCTAAATGTTCATCCAATGACACAAATGAACTTATTGGATGCACAAGATTGCTTAAAACCCTAATTGGACAAGAATAAGACTAGGGAGGACGAAAATGACCTAAATGTTATTCCAATGACACAAACACACCTATTGGATGCACAAGATTGATTAGAAACCCTAATTGAACAAGAATAAGCCTAGGGAGGACGAAAATGACCTAAATGTTCATCCAATGACACAAATGAACTTATTGGATGCACAAGATTGGTTAAAAACCCTAATTAGACAAGAATAAGCATTGGGAGGACGAAAATGACCTAAATGTTCATCCAATGACACAAACACACCTATTGGATGCACAAGACTGATTAGAAACCCTAATTGAACAAGAATAAGCGTAGGGAGGACGAAAATGACCTAAATGTTCATCCAATGACACAAATGAACTTATTGGATGCACAAGATTGCTTAAAAACCCTAATTGGACAAGAATAAGCCTAGGGAGGACGAAAATGACCTAAATGTTCATTCAACGACACAAATTAACTTATTGGTGCACAAGATTGGTTAAAAACCCTAATTGGACAAGAATAAGCCTTGGGAGGACGAAAATGACCTAAATGTTCATCCAATGACACAAATGAACTTATTGGATGCACAAGATTGGTTAAAAACCCTAATTGGACAAGAATAAGCCTAGGGAGGACAAAAATAACCTAAATGTTCATCAAATGACTAAACACACCTATTGGATGCACAAGATTGGTTAGAAACCCTAATTGGACAAGAATAAGCCTAGGGAGGACGAAAATGACCTAAATGTTCATCCAATGACACAAATGAACTTATTGGATGCACAAGATTGGTTAAAAACCCTAATTAGACAAGAATAAGCATTGGGAGGACGAAAATGACCTAAATGTTCATCCAAAGACACAAATAAACTTTTGGATGCACAAGATTGCTTAAAAACCCTAATTGGACAAGAATAAGCCTAGGGAGGATGAAAATGACCTAAATGTTCAACCAATGACACAAATGAACTTATTGGATGCACAAGATTGGTTAAAAACCCTAATTGGACAAGAATAAGCATAGGGAGGACGAAAATGACCTAAATGTTCATCCAATGACAAAACACACCTATTGGATGCACAAGATTAGTTAGAAACCCTAATTGGACAAGAATAAGCCTAGGGAGGACGAAAATGACTTAAATGTTCATCCAATGGCACAAACACACCTATTGGATGCACAAGATTGGTTAAAACCCTAATTGGACAAGAATAAGCCTAGGGAGGACGAAAATGACTTAAATGTTAATCCAATGACACAAATGAACTTATTGGATGCACAAGATTGCTTAAAACCCTAATTGGACAAGAATAAGTCTTGGGAGGACGAAAATGACCTAAATGTTCATCAAATGACACAAACACACCTATTGGATGCACAAGATTGGTTAAAAACCCTAATTGGACAACAATAAGCCTAGGGAGAATGAAAATGACCTAAATGTTCATCTAATGACACAAACACACCTATTGGATGCACAAGATTGGTTAAAAACCTTAATTGTACAAAACTAAGCCTAGGGAGGACGAAAATCACCTAAATGTTCATCCAATGACACAAATGAACGTATTGGATGCACAAGATTGCTTAAAACCCTTATTGGACAAGAATAAGCCTAGGGAGGACGAAAATGACCTAAATGTTCATCCAATGACACAAATGAACTTATTGGATGCACAAGATTGGTTAAAAACCTAATTGGACAAGAATAAGCATTGGGAGGACGAAAATGACCTAAATGTTCATCCAAAGACACAAATGAACTTATTGGATGCACAAGATTGCTTAAAAACCCTAATTGGACAAGAATAAGCCTAGGGAGGAGGAAAATGACCTAAATGTTCAACCAATGACACAAATGAACTTATTGGATGCACAAGATTGGTTAAAAACCCTAATTGGACAAGAATAAGCATAGGGAGGACGAAAATGACCTAAATGTTCATCCAATGACAAAACACACCTATTGGATGCACAAGATTGGTTAGAAACCCTAATTGGACAAGAATAAGCCTAGGGAGGACGAAAATGACTTAAATGTTCATCCAATGAAACAAACACACCTATTGGATGCACAAGATTGGTTAAAAACCCTAATTGGACAAGAATAAGCCTAGGGAGGACGAAAATGACTTAAATGTTAATCCAATGACACAAATGAACTTATTGGATGCACAAGATTGCTTAAAACCCTAACTGGACAAAAATAAGTCTTGGGAGGACGAAAATGACCTAAATGTTCATCAAATGACACAAACACACCTATTGGATGCACAAGATTAGTTAGAAACCCTAATTGGACAAGAATAAGCCTTGGGAGGACGAAAATGACTTAAATGTTCATCCAATGGCACAAACACACCTATTGGATGGACAAGATTAGTTAAAAACCCTAATTGCACAAAAATAAGCCTGGGGAGGACGAAAATGACTTAAATGTTAATCCAATGACACAAATGAACTTATTGGATGCACAAGATTGCTTAAAACCCTAATTGGACAAGAATAAGTCTTGGGAGGACGAAAATGACCTAAATGTTCATCAAATGACACAAACACACCTATTGGATGCACAAGATTGGTTAAAAACCCTAATTGGACAACAATAAGCCTAGGGAGAATGAAAATGACCTAAATGTTCATCTAATGACACAAACACACCTATTGGATGCACAAGATTGGTTAAAAACCTTAATTGCACAAAACTAAGCCTA
Organism: Cicer pinnatifidum; assembly: GCA_037974775.1. Lineage (NCBI taxonomy): Eukaryota > Viridiplantae > Streptophyta > Magnoliopsida > Fabales > Fabaceae > Cicer > Cicer pinnatifidum. The sequence goes on from JBBPBR010000764.1 coordinate 109,658, forward strand.
GGGAGGACGAAAATCACCTAAATGTTCATCCAATGACACAAATGAACGTATTGGATGCACAAGATTGCTTAAAACCCTAATTGGACAAGAATAAGCCTAGGGAGGACGAAAATGACCTAAATGTTCATCCAATGACTCAAATGAACTTATTGGATGCACAAGATTGGTTAAAAACCTAATTGGACAAGAATAAGCATTGGGAGGACGAAAATGACCTAAATGTTCATCCAAAGACACAAATGAACTTATTGGATGCACAAGATTGCTTAAAAACCCTAATTGGACAAGAATAAGCCTAGGGAGGAGGAAAATGACCTAAATGTTCAACCAATGACACAAATGAACTTATTGGAAGCACAAGATTGGTTAAAAACCCTAATTGGACAAGAATAAGCAAAGGGAGGACGAAAATGACCTAAATGTTCATCCAATGACAAAACACACCTATTGGATGCACAAGATTGGTTAGAAACCCTAATTGGACAAGAATAAGCCTAGGGAGGACGAAAATGACTTAAATGTTCATCAAATGACACAAACACACCTATTGGATGCACAAGATTGGTTAAAAACCCTAATTGGACAAGAATAAGCCTAGGGAGGACGAAAATGACTTAAATGTTAATCCAATGACACAAATGAACTTATTGGATGCACAAGATTGCTTAAAACCCTAACTGGACAAGAATAAGTCTTGGGAGGACGAAAATGACCTAAATGTTCATCAAATGACACAAACACACCTATTGGATGCACAAGATTGGTTAAAAACCCTAATTGGACAACAATAAGCCTAGGGAGGATGAAAATCACCTAAATGTTCATCTAATGACACAAACACACCTATTGGATGCACAAGATTGGTTAAAAACCTTAATTGCACAAAACTAAGCCTAGGGAGGACGAAAATCACCTTAATGTTCATCCAATGACACAAATGAACGTATTGGATGCACAAGATTGCTTAAAACCCTAATTGGACAAGAATAAGCCTAGGGAGGACGAAAATGACCTAAATGTTCATCCAATGACACAAATGAACTTATTGGATGCACAAGATTGGTTAAAAACCTAATTGGACAAGAATAAGCATTGGGAGGACGAAAATGACCTAAATGTTCATCCAAAGACACAAATGAACTTATTGGATGCACAAGATTGCTTAAAAACCCTAATTCGACAAGAATAAGCCTAGGGAGGAGGAAAATGACCTAAATGTTCAACCAATGACACAAATGAACTTATTGGATGCACAAGATTGGTTAAAAACCCTAATTGGACAAGAATAAGCATAGGGAGGACGAAAATGACCTAAATGTTCATCCAATGACAAAACACACCTATTGGATGCACAAGATTGGTTAGAAACCCTAATTGGACAAGAATAAGCCTAGGGAGGACGAAAATGACTTAAATGTTCATCCAATGACACAAACACACCTATTGGATGCACAAGATTGGTTAAAAACCCTAATTGGACAAGAATAAGCCTAGGGAGGACGAAAATGACTTAAATGTTAATCCAATGACACAAATGAACTTATTGGATGCACAAGATTGCTTAAAACCCTAACTGGACAACAATAAGTCTTGGGAGGACGAAAATGACCTAAATGTTCATCAAATGACACAAACACACCTATTGGATGCACAAGATTGGTTAAAACCCCTAATTGGACAAGAATAAGCCTAGGGAGGACGAAAATGACTTAAATGTTAATACAATGACACAAATGAACTTATTGGATGCACAAGATTGGTTAAAAACCCTAATTGGACAAGAATAAGCCTAGGGAGGACGAAAATGACCTAAATGTTCATCCAATGACAAAACACACCTATTGGATGCACAAGATTGGTTAGAAACCCTAATTGGACAAGAATAAGCCTAGGGAGGACGAAAACGACCTAAATGTTCATCCAATGACACAAACACACATATTGGATGCACAAGATTGGTTAGAAACCCTAATTGGACAAGAATAAGCCTAGGGAGGACAAAAATGACCTAAATGTTCATCCAATGACACAAATGAACTTATTGGATGCACAAGATTGCTTTAAAACCATAATTGGACATGAATAAGCCTAGGGAGGACGAAAATGACCTAAATGTTCATCCAATGACACAAATGAACTTATTGGATGCACAAGATTGGTTAAAAACCCTAATTGGACAAGAATAAGCCTTGGGAGGACGAAAATGACCTAAATGTTCATCCAATGACACAAATGAACTTATTGGATGCACAAGATTGGTTAAAAACCCTAATTGGACAAGAATAAGCCTAGGGAGGACGAAAAATGACCTAAATGTTCATCCAATGACACAAATGAACTTATTGGATGCACAAGAATGCTTAAAAACCCTAATTGGACAAGAATAAGCCTAGGGAGGACGAAAAATGACCTAAATGTTCATCCAATGACACAAATGAACTTATTGGATGCACAAGATTGCTTAAAACCCTAATTGGACAAGAATAAGCCTAGGGAGGACGAAAATGACTTAAATCTTAATCCAATGACACAAACGAACTTATTGGATGCACAAGATTGCTTTAAACCCTAATTGGACAAGAATAAGACTAGGGAGGATGAAAATGACCTAAATGTTCATCAAATGACACAAACACACCTATTGGATGCACAAGATTGGTTAAAAACCCTAATTGGACAACAATAAGCCTAGGGAGAATGAAAATGACCTAAATGTTCATCTAATGACACAAACACACCTATTGGATGCACAAGATTGGTTAAAAACCCTAATTGCACAAAACTAAGCCTAGTGAGGACGAAAATAACCTAAATGTTCATCCAATGACACAAATACACCTATTGGATGCACAAGATTGGTTAAAAACCCTAATTGAACAAGAATAAGCCTAGGGAGGACGAAAATGACTTAAATCTTAATCCAATGACACAAATGAACTTATTGGATGCACAAGATTGCTTAAAACCCTAATTGGACAAGAATAAGACTAGGGAGGATGAAAATGACCTAAATGTTCATCAAATGACACAAACACACCTATTGGATGCACAAGATTGGTTAAAAACCCTAATTGGACAACAATAAGCCTAGGGAGGATGAAAATGACCTAAATGTTCATCTAATGACACAAACACACCTATTGGATGCACAAGATTGGTTAAAAACCCTAATTGCGCAAAACTAAGCCTAATGAGGACCAAAATAACCTAAATGTTCATCCAATGACACAAATGAACTTATTGGATGCACAAGATTGCTTAAAAACCCTAATTGGACAAGAATATGCCTAGGGAGGACGAAAAATGACCTAAATGTTCATCCAATGACACAAATGAACTTATTGGATGCACAAGATTGCTTAAAACCCTAATTGGACAAGAATAAGACTAGGGTGGACGAAAATGACCTAAATGTTCATCCAATGACACAAACACACCTATTGGATGCACAAGATTGGTTAGAAACCCTAATTGAACAAGAATAAGCCTAGGGAGGACGAAAATGACTTAAATCTTAATCCAATGACACAAATGAACTTATTGGACGCACAAGATTGCTTTAAACCCTAATTGGACAAGAATAAGACTAGGGAGGATGAAAATGACCTAAATGTTCATCAAATGACACAAACACACCTATTGGATGCACAAGATTGGTTAAAAACCCTAATTGGACAACAATAAGCCTAGGGAGGATGAAAATGACCTAAATGTTCATCTAATGACACAAACACACCTATTGGATGCACAAGATTGGTTAAAAACCCTAATTGCACAAAACTAAGCCTAGTGAAGACGAAAATAACCTAAATGTTCATCCAATGACACAAATGAACTTATTGGATGCACAAGATTGCTTAAAACCCTAATTGGACAAGAATAAGACTAGGGAGGACGAAAATGACCTAAATGTTCATCCAATGACACAAACACACCTATTGGATGCACAAGATTGGTTAGAAACCCTAATTGAACAAGAATAAGCCTAGGGAGGACGAAAATGACCTAAATGTTCATCCAATGACACAAATGAACTTATTGGATGCACAAGATTGCTTAAAAACCCTAATTGGACAAGAATAAGCCTAGGGAGGACGAAAATGAGCTAAATATTCATCCAATGACACAAATGAACTTATTGGATGCACAAGATTGGTTAAAAACCCTAATTGGACAACAATAAGCCTTGGGAGGACGAAAATGACCTAAATGTTCATCCAATGACACAAATGAACTTATTGGATGCACAAGATTGGTTAAAAACCCTAATTGGACAAGAATAAGCCTAGGGTGGACGAAAATGACCTAAATGTTTATCCAATGACACAAATGAACTTATTGGATACACAAGATTGGTTAAAAACCCTAATTGGACAAGAATAAGCCTAGGGAGGACGAAAATGACCTAAATGTTCATCCAATGACACAAACACACCTATTGGATGCACAAGATTGGTTAAAAACCCTAACTGGAAAAGAATAAGCCTAGGGAGGACGAAAATGACTTAAATCTGAATCCAATGACACAAATGAACTTATTGGATGCACAAGATTGGTTAAAAACCCTAATTGGACAAGAATAAGCCTTGGGAGGACGAAAATGACCTAAATGTTCATCCAATGACACAAATGAACTTATTGGATGCACAAGATTGGTTAAAAACCCTAATTGGACAAGAATAAGCCTAGGGAGGATGAAAATGACTTAAATCTTAATCCAATGACACAAACACACCTATTGGATGCACAAGATTGGTTAAAAACCCTAATTGGACAAGAATCAGTTTAGGGAGGACGAGAATGACCTAAATGTTCATCCAATGAAACAAACACACCTATTGGATGCACAAGATTGGTTAAAAACCATAATTTGACAACAATAAGCCTAGGGAGGATGAAAATTACCTAAATGTTCATCCAATGACACAAACACACCTATTGGATTCACAAGATTGGTTAAAAACCCTAATTGCACAAAAATAAACCTAGGGAGGACGAAAATGACCTAAACGTTCATCCAATGAAACAAATGAACTTATTGGATGCACAAGATTGCTTAAAACCCTAATTGGACAAGAATAAGTCTTGGGAGGACGAAAATGACCTAAATGTTCATCAAATGACACAAACACACCTATTGGATGCACAAGATTGGTTAAAAACCCTAATTGGACAAGAATAAGCATAGGGAGGACGAAAATGACCTAAATGTTCATCCAATGACAAAACACACCTATTGGATGCACAAGATTGGTTAGAAACCCTAATTGGACAAGAATAAGCCTAGGGAGGACGAAAATGACTTAAATGTTCATCCAATGACACAAACACACCTATTGGATGCACAAGATTGGTTTAAAACCCTAATTGGACAAGAATAAGCCTAGGGAGGACGAAAATGACTTAAATATTAATCCAATGACACAAATGAACTTATTGGATGCACAAGATTGCTTAAAACCCTAATTGGACAAGAATAAGTCTAGGGAGGACGAAAATGACCTAAATGTTCATCAAATGACACAAACACACCTATTGGATGCACAAGATTGGTTAAAAACCCTAATTGGACAACAATAAGCCTAGGGAGGATGAAAATCACCTAAATGTTCATCTAACGACACAAACACACCTATTGGATGCACAAGATTGGTTAAAAACCCTAATTGCACAAAAATAAGCATGGGGAGGACGAAAAGGACCTAAATGTTCATCCAATGACACAAATGAACTTATTGGATGCACAAGATTGATTAAAACCCTAATTGGACAAGAATAAGACTAGGGAGGACGAAAATGACCTAAATGTTCATCCAATGACACAAACACACCTATTGGATGCACAAGATTGGTTAAAAACCCTAATGGACAAGAATAAGCCTAGGGAGGACGAAAATGACCTAAATGTTCATCCAATGACACAAATGAACTTATTGGATGCACAAGATTGGTTAAAAACCCTAATTGGACAAGAATAAGCCTTGGGAGGACGAAAATGACCTAAATGTTCATCCAATGACACAAATGAACTTTATTGGATGCACAAGATTGGTTAAAAATCCTAATTGGACAGGAATAAGCCTACGGAGGACGAAAATGACTTAAATCTTAATCCAATGACACAAACACACCTATTGGATGCACAAGATTGGTTAAAAACCCGTATTTGACAAGAATCAGTCTAGGGAGGACGAAAATGACTTAAATGTTAATCCAATGACACAAATGAACTTATTTGATGCACAAGATTGGTTAGAAACCCTAATTGGACAAGAATAAGCCTAGGGAGGACAAAAATGACCTAAATGTTCATCCAATGACACAAATGAACTTATTGGATGCACAAGATTGCTTAAAAACCCTAATTGGACATGAATAAGCCTAGGGAGGACGAAAATGACCTAAATGTTCATCCAATGACACAAATGAACTTATTGGATAGAGAAGATTGGTTAAAAACCCTAATTGGACAAGAATAAGCCTTGGGAGGACGAAAATGACCTAAATGTTCATCCAATGACACAAATGAACTTATTGGATGCACAAGATTGGTTAAAAATCCTAATTGGACAAGAATAAGCCTACGGAGGACGAAAATGACTTAAATCTAAATCCAATGACACAAACACATCTATTGGATGCACAAGATTGGTTAAAAACCCTAATTGGACAAGAATCAGTCTAGGGAGGACGAAAATGACTTAAATGTTAATCCAATGACACAAATGAACTTATTTGATGCACAAGATTGCTTAAAACCCTAATTGGACAAGAATAAGTCTTGGGAGGACGAAAATGACCTAAATGTTCATCAAATGACACAAACACACCTATTGGATGCACAAGATTGGTTAAAAACCCTAATTGGACAACAATAAGCCTAGGGAGAATGAAAATGACCTAAATGTTCATCTAATGACACAAACACACCTATTGGATGCACAAGATTGGTTAAAAACCTTAATTGCACAAAACTAAGCCTAGGGAGGACGAAAATCACCTAAATGTTCATCCAATGACACAAATGAACGTATTGGATGCACAAGATTGCTTAAAACCCTAATTGGACAAGAATAAGCCTAGGGAGGATGAAAATGACCTAAATGTTCATCCAATGACACAAATGAACTTATTGGATGCACAAGATTGGTTAAAAACCCTAATTGGACAAGAATAAGCCTAGGGAGGACGAAAATGACCTAAATGTTCGTCCAATGACACAAACACACCTATTGGATGCTCAAGATTGCATAAAAACCCTAATTGGAAAAGAATAAGACTAGGGAGGACGAAAATGACCTAAATGTTCATCCAATGACACAAATGAACTTATTGGATGCACAAGATTGGTTAAAAACCCTAATTGGACAAGAATAAGCCTAGGGAGGACGAAAATGACCTAAATGTTCGTCCAATGACACAAACACACCTATTGGATGCCAAGATTGCATAAAAACCCTAATTGGACAAGAATAAGACTAGGGAGGACGAAAATGACCTAAATGTTCATCCAATGACACAAATGAACTTATTGGATGCACAAGATTGGTTAAAAACCCTAATTGGACAAGAATAAGCCTCGGGAGGACAAAAATGACCAAAATGTTCATCCAATGACACAAATGAACTTATTGGATGCACAAGATTGGTTAAAAACCCTAATTGCACAAGAATAAGCCTAGGGAGGACGAAAATGACCAAAATGTTCATCCAATGACACAAATGAACTTATTGGATGCACAAGATTGGTTAAAAACCCTAATTGGACAAGAATAAGCCTAGGGAGGACGAAAATGACCTAAATGTTCGTCCAATGACACAAACACACCTATTGGATGCACAAGATTGCATAAAAACCCTAATAGGAAAAGAATAAGACTAGGGAGGACGAAAATGACCTAAATGTTCCTCCAATGACACAAACACACCTATTGGATACCCAACATTGCATAAAAACCCTAATTCGACAAGAATAAGACTAGGGAGGACGACAATGGCCTAAATGTTCCTCCAATGACACAAACACACCTATTGGATGCACAAGATTGCATAAAAACCCTAATTGGACAAGAATAAGACTAGGGAGGACGAAAATGACCTAAATGTTCATCCAATGACACAAATGAACTTATTGGATGCACAAGATTGGTTAAAAACCCTAATTGGACAAGAATAAGCCTAGGGAGGACGAAAATGACCTAAATGTTCGTCCAATGACACAAACACACCTATTGGATGCACAAGATTGCATAAAAACCCTAATTGGACAAGAATAAGAATAGGGAGGACGAAAATGACCTAAATGTTTATCCAATGACACAAATGAACTTATTGGATGCACAAGATTGGTTAAAAACCCTAATTGGACAAGAATAAGCATAGGGAGGACGAAAATGACCTAAATGTTCATCCAATGACACAAACACACCTATTGGATGCACAAGATTGATTAGAAACCCTAATTGAACAAGAATAAGCCTAGGGAGGACGAAAATGACCTAAATGTTCATCCAATGACACAAATGAACTTATTGGATGCACAAGATTGGTTAAAAACCCTAATTAGACAAGAATAAGCATTGGGAGGACGAAAATGACCTAAATGTTCATCCAAAGACACAAATGAACTTTTGGATGCACAAGATTGCTTAAAAACCCTAATTGGACAAGAATAAGCCTAGGGAGGATGAAAATGACCTAAATGTTCAACCAATGACACAAATGAACTTATTGGATGCACAAGATTGCTTAAAAACCCTAATTGGACAAGAATAAGCCTAGGGAGGACGAAAATGACCTAAATGTTCATCCAATGACACAAACACACCTATTGGATGCACAAGATTGGTTAGAAACCCTAATTGAACAAGAATAAGCCTAGGGAGGACGAAAATGACCTAAATGTTCATCCAATGACACAAATGAACTTATTGGATGCACAAGATTGCTTAAAAACCCTAATTGGACAAGAATAACTCTAGGGAGGACGAAAATGACCTAAATGTTCATCCAATGACACAAATGAACTTATTGGATCCACAAGATTGGTTAAAAACCCTAATTAGACAAGAATAAGCATTGGGAGGACGAAAATGACCTAAATGTTCATCCAAAGACACAAATGAACTTATTGGATGCACAAGATTGCTTAAAAACCCAAATTGGACAAGAATAAGCCTAGGGAGGATGAAAATGACCTAAATGTTCAACGAATGACACAAATGAACTTATTGGATGCACAAGATTGGTTAAAAACCCTAATTGGACAAGAATAAGCCTAGGGAGGACGAAAATGACTTAAATGTTAATCCAATGACACAAATGAACTTATTGGATGCACAAGATTGCTTAAAACCCTAATTGGACAAGAATAAGCCTAGGGAGGACGAAAATGACCTAAATGTTCATCAAATGACACAAACACACCTATTGGATGCACAAGATTGGTTAAAAACCCTAATTGGACAACAATAAGCCTAGGGAGGATGAAAATCACCTAAATGTTCATCTAATGACACAAACACACCTATTGGATGCACAAGATTGGTTAAAAACCTTAATTGCACAAAACTAAGCCTAGGGAGGACGAAAATCACCTAAATGTTCATCCAATGACACAAATGAACGTATTGGATGCACAAGATTGCTTAAAACCCTAATTGGACAAGAATAAGCCTAGGGAGGACGAAAATGACCTAAATGTTCATCCAATGACACAAATGAACTTATTGGATGCACAAGATTGGTTAGAAACCCTAATTGGACAAGAATAAGCCTAGGGAGGACGAAAATGACTTAAATGTTCATCCAATGACACAAACACACCTATTGGATGCACACGATTGGTTAAAAACCCTAATTGGACAAGAATAAGCCTAGAGAGGACGAAAATGACTTAAATGTTAATCCAATGACACAAATGAACTTATTGGATGCACAAGATTGCTTAAAACCCTAATTGGACAAGAATAAGTCTTGGGAGGACGAAAATGACCTAAATGTTCATCAAATGACACAAACACACCTATTGGATGCACAAGATTTGTTAAAAACCCTAATTGGACAAGAATAAGCTTAGGGAGGACGAAAATGACCTAAATGTTCATCCAATGACAAAAAACATCTATTGGATGCACAAGATTGGTTAAACACCCTAATTGCACAAAACTAAGCCTAGGGAGGACGAAAATCACCTAAATGTTCATCCAATGACACAAATGAACTTATTGGATGCACAAGATTGCTTAAAACCCTAATTGGACAAGAATAAGACTAGGGAGGACGAAAATGAACTAAATGTTCATCCAATGACACAAACACACCTATTGGATGCACAAGATTGGTTAGAAACCCTAATTGAACAAGAATAAGCCTAGGGAGGACGAAAATGACCTAAATGTTCATCCAATGACACAAATGAACTTATTGGATGCACAAGATTACTTAAAACCCTAATTGGACAAGAATAAGACTAGGGAGGACGAAAATGACCTAAATGTTCATCCAATGACACAAACACACCTATTGGATGCACAAGATTGGTTAGAAACCCTAATTGAACAAGAATAAGCCTAGGGAGGACGAAAATGACCTAAATGTTCATCCAATGACACAAATGAACTTATTGGATGCACAAGATTGCTTAAAAATCCTAATTGGACAAGAATAAGCCTAGGGAGGACGAAAATGACCTAAATGTTCATCCAATGACACAAACACACCTATTGGATGCACAAGATTGGTTAGAAACCCTAATTGAACAAGAATAAGCCTAGGGAGGACGAAAATGACCTAAATGTTCATCCAATGACACAAATGAACTTATTGGATGCAAAAGATTGCTTAAAAACCCTAATTAGACAAGAATAAGCCTATGGAGGACGAAAATGACATAAATGTTCATCCAATGACACAAATGAACTTATTGGATGCACAAGATTGGTTAAAAACCCTAATTGGACAAGAATAAGCCTTGGGAGGACGAAAATGACCTAAATGTTCATCCAATGACACAAATGAACTTATTGGATGCACAAGATTGCTTAAAACCATAATTGGACAAGAATAAGACTTGGGAGGACGAAAATGACCTAAATGTTCATCCAATGACACAAACACACCTATTGGATGCACAAGATTGGTTAGAAACCTTAATTGAACAAGAATAAGCCTAGGGAGGACGAAAATGACTTAAATCTTAACCCAATGACACAAATGAACTAATTGGACGCACAAGACTGCTTAAAACCCTAATTGGACAAGAATAAGACTAGGGAGGACGAAAATGACCTAAATGTTCATCCAATGACACAAACACACCTATTGGATGCACAAGATTGGTTAGAAACCCTAATTGAACAAGAATAAGCCTAGGGAGGACGAAAATGACCTAAATGTTCATCCAATGACACAAATGAACTTGTTGGATGCACAAGATTGCTTAAAAACCCTAATTGGACAAGAATAAGCCTAGGGAGGACGAAAATGACCTAAATGTTCATCCAATGACACAAACACACCTATTGGATGCACAAGATTGGTTAGAAACCCTAATTGAACAAGAATAAGCCTAGGGAGCACGAAAATGACCTAAATGTTCATCCAATGACACAAATGAACTTATTGGATGCACAAGATTGCTTAAAAACCTTAATTGGACAAGAATAAGCCTAGGGAGGACGAAAATGACCTAAATGTTCATCCAATGACACAAATGAACTTATTGGATGCACAAGATTGGTTAAAAACCCTAATTGGACAAGAATCAGCCTAGGGTGGACGAAAATGACCTAAATGTTTATCCAACGACACAAACACACCTATTGGATGCACAAGATTGGTTAGAAACCCTAATTGAACAAGAATAAGCCTAGGGAGGACGAAAATGACCTAAATGTTCATCCAATGACACAAATGAACTTATTGGATGCACAAGATTGCTTAAAAACCCTAATTTGACAAGAATAAGCCTAGGGTGGACGAAAATGACCTAAATGTATATCCAATGACACAAATGAACTTATTGGATGCACAAGATTGGTTAAAAACCCTAATTGGACAAGAATAAGCCTAGGGAGGACGAAAATGACCTAAATGTTCATCCAATGACACAAACACACCTATTGGATGCACAAGATTGCTTAAAAACCCTAATTGGAATAGAATAAGACTTGGGAGGATGAAAATGACCTAAATGTTCATCCAATGACACAAACACACCTATTGGATCCACAAGATTGGTTCAAAACCTTAATTGGACAAGAATAAGCCTTTGGAGGACGAAAATGACCTAAATGTTCATCCAATGACACAAACACACTTATTGGATGCACAAGATTGGTTAAAAACCCTAATTGGAAAAGAATAAGCCTATGGAGGACGAAAATGACCTAAATGTTCATCCAACGAAACAAATGAACTTATTGGATGCACAAGATTGGTTAAAAACCCTAATTGGACAAGAATAAGCCTATGGAGGACGAAAATGACCTAAATGTTCATCCAATGACACAAACACACCTATTGGATGCACAGGATTACTTAAAAACCCAAATTTTACAAGAATAAGCCTTTGGAGGACGAAAATGACCTAAATGTTCTTCCAATGACACAAACACACCTATTGGATGCACAAGATTGCTTAAAAACCCTAATTGGAAATGAATAAGACTAGGGAGGACGAAAATGACCTAAATGATCATCCAATGACACAAACACACGTATTGGATGCACAAGATTGGTTCCAAACCCTAATTGGACAGGAATAAGCCTAGGGAGGACGAAAATGACCTAAATGTTCATCCAATGACACAAACACACCTATTGGATGCACAAGATTGGTTAAAAACCCTAATTGGAATAGAATAAGCCTATGGAGGATGAAAATGACCTAAATGTTCATCCAATGACACAAACACACCTATTGGATGCACAAGATTTGTTAAAAACCCTAATTGGAATAGAATAAGACTTGGGAGGACGAAAATGACCTAAATGTTCATCCAATGACACAAACACACCTATTGGATCCACAGGATTGGTTCAAAACCTTAATTGGACAAGAATAAGCCTTTGGAGGACGAAAATGACCTAAATGTTCATCCAATGACACAAACACACTTATTGGATGCACAAGATTGGTTAAAAACCCTAATTGGAAAAGAATAAGCCTATGGAGGACGAAAATGACCTAAATGTTCATCCAATGACACAAATGAACCTATTGGATGCACAAGATTGGTTAAAAACCCTAATTGGACAAGAATAAGCCTATGGAGGACGAAAATGACCTAAATTTTCATCCAATGACACAAACACACCTATTGCATGCACGAGATTACTTAAAAACCCTAATTTTACAAGAATAAGCCTTTGGAGGACGAAAATGACCTAAATGTTCATCCAATGACACAAACACACCTATTGGATGCACAAGATTGATTAAAAACCCTAATTGGAAAAGAATAAGTCTAGGGAGGACTAAAATGACCTAAATAATCATCCAATGACACAAACACACCTATTGGATGCACAAGATTGGTTCAAAACCCAAATTGGACAAGAATAAGCCTAGGGAGGACGAAAATGACCTAAATGTTCATCCAATGACCCAAACACATCTATTGGATGCACAAGATGTGTTAAAAACCCTAATTGGACAAGAATAAACCTATGGAGGACGAAAATGACCTAAATGTTCATCTAAAGAAACAAACACACTTATTGGATGCACAAGATTGGTTCAAAACCCTAATTGGACAAGAATAAGCCTTTGGAGGACGAAAATGACCTAAATGTTCATCCAATGACACAAACACACCTATTGGATGCACGAGATTGGTTAAAAACCCTAATTGGAAAAGAATAAGCGTATGGAGGACGAAAATGACCTAAATGTTCATCCAATGACACAAATGAACTTATTGGATGCACAAGATTGGTTAAAAACCCTAATTGGACAAGAATAAGCCTATGGAGGACGAAAATGACCTAAATGTTCATCCAATGACACAAACACACCTATTGGATGCACAAGATTACTTAAAAACCCTAATTTTACAAGAATAAGCCTTTGGAGGACGAAAATGACCTAAACGTTCATCCAATGACACAAACACACCTATTGGAAGCACAACATTGCTTAAAAACCCTAATTGGAATAGAATAAGACTTGGGAGGACGAAAATGACCTAAATGTTCATCCAATGACACAAACACACCTATTGGATCCACAAGATTGGTTCAAAACCCTAATTGGACAAGAATAAGCCTTTGGAGGACGAAAATGACCTAAATGTTCATCCAATGACACAAACACACTTATTGGATGCACAAGATTGGTTAAAAACCCTAATTGGAAAAGAATAAGCCTATGGAGGACGAAAATGACCTAAATGTTCATCCAATGACACAAATGAACCTATTGGATGCACAAGATTGGTTAAAAACCCTAATTGGACAAGAATAAGCCTATGGAGGACGAAAATGACCTAAATTTTCATCCAATGACACAAACACACCTATTGCATGCACGAGATTACTTAAAAACCCTAATTTTACAAGAATAAGCCTTTGGAGGACGAAAATGACCTAAATGTTCATCCAATGACACAAACACACCTATTGGATGCACAAGATTGATTAAAAACCCTAATTGGAAAAGAATAAGTCTAGGGAGGACTAAAATGACCTAAATAATCATCCAATGACACAAACACACCTATTGGATGCACAAGATTGGTTCAAAACCCAAATTGGACAAGAATAAGCCTAGGGAGGACGAAAATGACCTAAATGTTCATCCAATGACCCAAACACATCTATTGGATGCACAAGATGTGTTAAAAACCCTAATTGGACAAGAATAAACCTATGGAGGACGAAAATGACCTAAATGTTCATCTAAAGAAACAAACACACTTATTGGATGCACAAGATTGGTTCAAAACCCTAATTGGACAAGAATAAGCCTTTGGAGGACGAAAATGACCTAAATGTTCATCCAATGACACAAACACACCTATTGGATGCACGAGATTGGTTAAAAACCCTAATTGGAAAAGAATAAGCCTATGGACGACGAAAATGACCTAAATGTTCATCCAATGACACAAATGAACTTATTGGATGCACAAGATTGGTTAAAAACCCTAATTGGACAAGAATAAGCCTATGGAGGACGAAAATGACCTAAATGTTCATCCAATGACACAAACACACCTATTGGATGCACAAGATTACTTAAAAACCCTAATTTTACAAGAATAAGCCTTTGGAGGACGAAAATGACCTAAACGTTCATCCAATGACACAAACACACCTATTGGAAGCACAAGATTGCTTAAAAACCCTAATTGGAAATGAATAAGACTAGGGAGGACGAAAATGACCTAAATGTTCATCCAATGACACAAACGCACCTATTGGATGCACAAGATTGGTTCAAAACCCTAATTGGACAAGAATAAGCCTAGGGAGGACGAAAATGACCTAAATGTTCATCCAATGAAACAAACACACCTATTGGATGCACAAAGTCGGTTCAAAACCCTAATTGGACAAGAATAAGCCTTTGGAGGACGAAAATGACCTACATGTTCATCCAATGACACAAACACACCTATTGGATGCACGAGATTGGTTAAAAACCCTAATTGGAAAAGAATAAGCCTATGGAGGGCGAAAATGACCTAAATGTTCATCCAATGACACAAATGAACTTATTGGATGCACAAGATTGGTTAAAAACCCTAATTGGACAAGAATAAGCCTATGAAGGACAAAAATGACATAAATGTTCATCCAATGACACAAACACACCTATTGGATGCACAAGATTATTTAAAAACCCTAATTTTACAAGAATAAGCCTTTGGAGGACGAAAATGACCTAACCGCTCATCCAATGACACAAACACACCTATTGGATGCACAAGATAGCTTAAAAACCCTAATTGGAAAAGAATAAGTCTAGGGAGGACGAAAATGACCTAAATGATCATCCAATGACACAAACACACCTATTGGATGCACAAGATTGGTTCAAAACCCTAATTGGACAAGAATAAGCCTAGGGAGGACAAAATGACCTAAATGTTCATCCAATGACACAAACACACCAATTGGATGCACAAGATTGGTTAAAAACCCTAATTGGGATAGAATAAGCCTATGGAGGACGAAAATGACCTAAATGTTCATCCAATGACCTAAACACACCGATTGGATGCGCAAGATTTGTTAAAAACCCTAATTGGACAAGAATAAACCTAGGGAGGACGAAAATGACCTAAATGTTCATCCAATGACACCAACACACCTATTGGAAGCACAAGATTGCTTAAAAACCCTAATTGGAAATGAATAAGACTAGCGAGTACGAAAACGACCTCAATGTTCATCCAATGACACAAACACACCTATTGGATGCACAAGATTGGTTCAAAACCCTAATTGGACAAGAATAAGCCTAGGGAGGACGAAAATGACCTAAATGTTCATCCAATGACACAAACACACCTATTGGATGCACAAGATTGCTTAAAAACCCTAATTGGAATAGAATAAGACTTGGGAGGACAAAAATGACCTAAATGTTCATCCAATCTTACAAACACACCTATTGGATGCACAAGATTTGTTAAAAACCCTAATTGGACAAGAATAAACCTAGGGAGGACGAAAATGACCTAAATGTTCATCCAATGACACAAACACACCTATTAGATGCACAATATTGCTTAAAAACCCTAATTGGAAATGAATAAGACTAGGGAGGACGAAAATGACCTAAATGTTCATCCAATGACACAAACACACCTATTGGATGCACAAGATTGGTTCAAAACCCTAATTGGACAAGAATAAGCCTAGGGAGGACGAAAATGACCTAAATGTTCATCTAATGACACAAACACACCTATTGGATGCACAAGATTGCTTAAAAACCCTAATTGGAATAGAATAAGACTTGGGAGGACGAAAATGACCTAAATGTTCATCCAATGACTCAAACACACCTATTGGATCCACAAGATTGGTTCAAAACCTTAATTGGACAAGAATAAGCATTTGGAGGACGAAAATGACCTAAATGTTCATCCAATGACACAAACACACTTATTGGATGCACAAGATTGGTTAAAAACCCTAATTGGAAAAGAATAAGCCTATGGAGGACGAAAATGACCTAAATGTTCATCCAATGACACAAATGAACTTATTGGATGCACAAGATTGGTTAAAAACCCTAATTGGACAAGAATAAGCCTATGGAGAACGAAAATGACCTAAATGTTCATCCAATGACACAAACACACCTATTGGATGCACAAGATTACTTAAAAACCCTAATTTTACAAGAATAAGCCTTTGGAGGACGAAAATGACCTAAATGTTCATCCAATGACACAAACACACCTATTGGATGCACAAGATTGCTTAAAAACCCTTATTGGAAAAGAATAAGACTAGGGAGGACGAAAAAGACCTAAATGATCATCCAACGACACAAACACACCTATTGGATGCACAAGATTTGTTCAAAACCCTAATTGGACAAGAATAAGCCTAGGGAGGACAAAATGACCTAAATGTTCATCAAATGACACAAACACACCTATTGGATGCACAAGATTGCTTGAAAACCCTAATTGGAATAGAATAAGACTTGGGAGGACAAAAATGACCTAAATGTTCATCCAATCTTACAAACACACCTATTGGATGCACAAGATTTGTTAAAAACCCTAATTGGACAAGAATAAACCTAGGGAGGACGAAAATGACCTAAATGTTCATCCAATGACACAAACACACCTATTAGATGCACAATATTGCTTAAAAACCCTAATTGGAATTGAATAAGACTAGGGAGGACGAAAATGACCTAAATGTTCATCCAATGACACAAACACACCTATTGGATGCACATGATTACTTAAAAACCCTAATTTTACAAGAATAAGCCTTTGGAGGACGAAAATGACCTAAATGTTCTTCCAATGACACAAACACACCTATTGGATGCACAAGATTGCTTAAAAACCCTAATTGGAAATGAATAAGACTAGGGAGGACGAAAATGACCTAAATGATCATCCAATGACACAAACACACGTATTGGATGCACAAGATTGGTTCAAAACCCTAATTGGACAGGAATAAGTCTAGAGAGGACGAAAATGACCTAAATGTTCATCCAATGACACAAACACACCTATTGGATGCACAAGATTGGTTAAAAACCCTAATTGGAATAGAATAAGCCTATGGAGGATGAAAATGACCTAAATGTTCATCCAATGACACAAACACACCTATTGGATGCACAAGATTGGTTCAAAAACCTAATTGGACAAGAATAAGCCTAGGGAGGAAGAAAATGACCTAAATATTCATCCAATGACACAAACACACCTATTGGATGCACAAGATTGCTTAAAAACCCTAATTGGAATAGAATAAGACTTGGGAGGACGAAAATGACCTAAATGTTCATCCAATGACACAAACACACCTATTGGATCCACAAGATTGGTTCAAAACCTTAATTGGACAAGAATAAGCCTTTGGAGGACGAAAATGACCTAAATGTTCATCCAATGACACAAACACACTTATTGGATGCACAAGATTGGTTAAAAACCCTAATTGGAAAAGAATAAGCCTATGGAGGACGAAAATGACGTAAATGATCATCCAATGACACAAACACACCTATTGGATGCACAAGATTGCTTAAAAACCCTAATTGGAATATAATAAGACTTGGGAGGACGAAAATGACCTAAATTTTCATCCAATGACACAAACACACCTATTGGATCCACAAGATTGGTTCAAAACCTTAATTGGACAAGAATAAGCATTTGGAGGACGAAAATGACCTAAATGTTCATCCAATGACACAAACACACTTATTGGATGCACAAGATTGGTTAAAAACCCTAATTGGAAAAGAATAAGCCTATGGAGGACGAAAATGACCTAAATGTTCATCCAATGACACAAACGAACTTATTGGATGCACAAGATTGGTTAAAAACCCTAATTGGACAAGAATAAGCCTATGGAGGACGAAAATGACCTAAATGTTCATCCAATGACACAAACACACCTATTGGATGCACAAGATTGGTTAGAAACCCTAATTGGACAAGAATAAGCCTAGGGAGGACGAAAATGACCTAAATGTTCATCCAATGACACAAACACACCTATTGGATGCAGAAGATTTGTTAAAAACCATAATTGGACAAGAATAAGCCTAGGGAGGACGAAAATGACCTAAATGTTCATCCAATAACACAAATACACTTATTGGATGCACAAGATTGCTTAAAAACCCTAATTAGACAAGAATAAGCCTAGGCGAAAATGACCTAAATGTTCATCCAATGACACAAATACACCTATTGGATGCACAAGATTGGTTAGAAACCCTAATTGGACAAGAATAAGCCTAGGGAGGACGAAAATGACCTAAATGTTCATCCAATGACACAAACACACCTATTGGATGCACAAGATTCGTTAGAAACCCAAATTGGACAAGAATAAGCCTAGGGAGGACGAAACTGACCTAAATGTTCATCCAATGACACAAACACACCTATTGGATGCACAAGATTGGTTAAAAACCCTAATTGGACAAGAATAAGCCTAGGGAGGACGAAAATGACCTAAATGTTCATCCAATAACACAAATGAACTTATTGGATGCACAAGATTGCTTAAAAACCCTAATTAGACAAGAATAAGCCTAGGGAGGACAAAAATGACCTAAATGTTCATCCAATGACACAAATACACCTATTGGATGCACAAGATTGGTTAGAAACCCTAATTGGACAAGAATAAGCCTAGGGAGGACGAAAATGACCTAAATGTTCATCCAATGACACAAGCACACCTATTGGATGCACAAGATTGGTTAAAAACCCTAATTGGACAAGAATAAGCATAGGGAGGACGAAAATGACCTAAATGTTCATCCAATGACACAAATGAACTTATTGGATGCACAAGATTGGTTAAAAACCCTAATTGGACAAGAATAAGACTAGGGAGGACGAAAATGACCTAAATGTTCATCCAATGACACAAACACACCTATTGGATTCACAAGATTGGTTAGAAACCCTAATTGGACAAGAATATGCCTTGGGAGGACGAAAATGACGTAAATGTTCATCCAATGACACAAATGAACTTATTGGATGCCCAAGATTGGTTAAAAACCCTAATTGGACATGAATAAGCCTAGGGAAGACGAAAATGACCTATATGTTCATCTAATGACACAAACACACCTAATGGATGCACAAGATTTGTAAGAAACCCTAATTGGACAAGAATAAGCCTAGGGAGGACGAAAATGACCTAAATGTTAATACAATGACACAAATGAACTTATTGGATGCACAAGATTGGTTAAAAACCCTAATTGGACAAGAATAAGCCTAGGGAGGACGAAAATAACCTAAATGTTCATCCTATGACACAAATGAACTTATTGGATGCACAAGATTGGTTAAAAACCCTAATTGGACAAGAATAAGCCTAAGGAGGACGAAAATGACCTAAATGTTCATCCAATGACACAAACACACCTATTGGATGCACAAGATTGGTTAAAAACCCTAATTGGACAAGAATAAGCCTAGGGAGGACGAAAATGACCTAAATGTTCATCCAATGACACAAATTCACCTATTGGATGCACAAGATTCGTAAGAAACCCTAATTGGAAAAGAATAAGCCTAGGGAGGACGAAACTGACCTAAATGTTCATCCAATGACACAAACACACCTATTGGATGCACAAGATTGGTTAAAAACCCTAATTGGACAAGAATAAGCCTAGGGAGGACGAAAATGACCTAAATGTTCATCCAATAACACAAATGAACTTATTGGATGCACAAGATTGATTAAAAACCCTATTTAGACAAGAATAAGCCTAGGGAGGACGAAAATGACCTAAATGTTCATCCAATGACACAAATACACCTATTGGATGCACAAGATTCGTTAGAAACCCTAATTGGACAAGAATAAGCCTAGGGAGGACGAAAATGACCTATATGTTCATCCAATGACACAAACACACCTATTGGATGCACAAGATTGGTTAAAAACCCTAATTGGACAAGAATAAGCCTAGGGAGGACGAAAATGACCTAAATGTTCATCCAATAACACAAATGAACTTATTGGACGCACAAGATTGGTTAAAAACCCTAATAAGACAAGAATATACCTAGGGAGGACGAAAATGACCTAAATGTTCATCCAATGACACAAATGAACTTATTGGATGCACAAGATTGCTTAAAAACCCTAATTGGACAAGAATAAACCTAGGGAGGACGAAAATGACCTAAATGTTCATCCAATGACACAAATACACCTATTGGATGCACAAGATTCGTTAGAAACCCTAATTGGACAAGAATAAGCCTAGGGAGGACGAAACTGACCTAAATGTTCATCCAATGACACAAATACACCTATTGGATGCACAAGATTGGTTAGAAACCCTAATTGGACAAGAATAAGCCTAGGGAGGACGAAAATGACCTATATGTTCATCGAATGACACAAACACACCTATTGGATGCACAAGATTGGTTAAAAACCCTAATTAGACAAGAATAAGCCTTGGGAGAACGAAAATGACCTAAATGTTCATCCAATGACACAAACACACCTATTGGATGCACAAGATTGGTTAAAAACCCTAATTGGACAAGAATAAGCCTAGGGAGGACGAAATTGACCTAAATGTTCATCCAATGACACAAATGAACTTACTGGATGCACAAGATTGCTTAAAAACCCTAATTGGACAAGAATAAGCCTAGGGAGGACGAAAATGACCTAAATGTTCATCCAATGACACAAATACACCTATTGGATGCACAAGATTGGTTAGAAACCCTAATTTGACAAGAATAAGCCTAGGGAGGACGAAAATGACCTAAATGTTCATCCAATGACACAAATGAAATTATTGGATGCACAAGATTGGTTAAAAACCTTAATTGGACAAGAATAAGCCTAGGATGGACGAAAATGACCTAAATGTTCATCCAATGACACAAATGAACTTATTGGATGCACAAGATTGCTTAAAAACCCTAATTGGACAAGAATAAGCCTAGGGAGGACGAAAATGACCTAAATGTTCATCCAATGACACAAATGAACTTATTGGATGCACAAGATTGGTTAAAACCCTAATTGGACAAGAATAAGCCTAGGGTGGACGAAAATGACCTAAATGTTCATCCAATGACACAAATGAACTTATTGGATGCACAAGATTGCTTAAAAACCCTAATTAGACAAGAATAAGCCTAGGGAGGACGAAAATGACCTAAATGTTCATCCAATGACACAAACACACCTATTGGATGCACAAGAATGCTTAGAAACCCTAATTGGACAAGAATAAGCCTAGGGAGGACGAAAATGACCTAAATGTTCATCCAATGATACAAACACACCTATTGGATGCACAAGATTGGTTAAAAACCCTAATTGGACAAGAATAAGCCTAGGGTGGAAGAAAATGACCTAAATGTTCATCCAATGACACAAATGAACTTATTGGATGCACAAGATTGATTAGAAACCCTAATTGGACAAGAATAAGCCTAGGGAGGACGAAAATGACCTAAATGTTCATCCAATGACACAAATGAACTTATTGGATGCACAAGATTGCTTAAAAACCCTAATTAGACAAGAATAAGCCTAGGTAGGACGAAAATAACCTAAATGTTCATCCAATGACACAAATACACCTATTGGATGCACAAGATTCGTTAGAAACCCTAATTGGACAAGAATAAGCCTAGGGAGGACGAAAATGACCTAAATGTTCATCCAATGACACAAACACACCTATTGGATGCACAAGATTGGTTAAAAACCCTAATTGGACAAGAATAAGCCTAGGGAGGACGAAAATGACCTAAATGTTCATCCAATAACACAAATGAACTTATTGGATGCACCAGATTGGTTAGAAACCCTAATTGGACAAGAATAATTATAGGGAGGACGAAAATGACCTAAATGTTCATCCAATGACACAAATGAACTTATTGGATGCACAAGATTGGTTACAAATCCTAATTGGACAAGAATAAGCCTAGGGAGGACGAAAATGACCTAAATGTTCATCCAATGACACAAATGAACTTATTGGATGCACAATATCGGTTAGAAACCCTAATTGGACAAGAATAAGCCTAGGGAGGACGAAAATGACCTAAATGTTCATCCAATGACACAAATGAACTTATTGGATGCACAAGATTGCTTAAAAACCCTAATTGGACAAGAATAAGCCTAGGGAGGACGAAAATGACCTAAATGTTCATCCAATGACACAAATGAACTTATTGGATGCACAACATTGCTTAAAAACCCTAATTGGACAAGAATAAGCCTAGGGAGGACGAAAATGACCTAAATGTTCATCCAATGACACAAATACACCTATTGGATGCACAAGATTGGTTAAAAACCCTAATTGGACAAGAATAAGCCTAGGGAGGACGAAAATGACCTAAATAATCATCCAATAACACAAATGAACTTATTGGATGCACAAGATTGCTTAAAAACCCTAATTGGACAAGAATAAGCCTAGAGAGGACGAAAATGACCTAAATGTTCATCCAATGACACAAACACACCTATTGGATGCACAAGATTGGTTAAAAACCCTAATTGGACAAGAATAAGCCTAGGGTGGACGAAAATGACCTAAATGTTTATCCAATGTCACAAATGAACCTATTGGATGCACAAGATTGGTTAAAAACCCTAATTGGACAAGAATAAGCCTAGGGAGGACGAAAATGACTTAAATGTTCATCCAATGACACACTTGAACTTATTGGATGCACAAGATTGCTTAAAAACCCTAATTGGACAAGAATAAGCCTAGGAAGGACGAAAATGACCTAAATGTTCATCCAATGACACAAATACACCTATTGGATGCACAGGATTGGTTAGAAACCCTAATTGGACAAGAATAAGCCTAGGGACGACGAAAATGACCTAAATGTTCATCCAATGACACAAACACACCTATTGGATGCACAAGATTGGTTAAAAACCCTAATTGGACAAGAATAAGCCTAGGGTGGACGAAAATGACCTAAATGTTTATCCAATGACACAAATGTACTTATTGGATGCACAAGATTGGTTAAAAACCCTAATTGGATAAGCATAAGCCAAGGGAGGACGAAAATGACCTAAATGTTCATCCAATGACACAAACACACCTATTGGATGCACAAGATTGGTTAAAAACCCTAATTGGACAAGAATAAGCCTAGGGAGGACGAAAATGACCTAAATGTTCATCCAATAACACAAATGAACTTATTGGATGCACAAGATTGCTTAAAAACCCTAATTAGACAAGAATAAGCCTAGGGAGGACGAAAATGACCTAAATGTTCATCCAATGACACAAATACACCTATTGGATGCACAAGATTGGTTAAAAACCCTAATTGGACACGAATATGCCTAGGGAGGATGAAAATGACCTAAATGTTCATCCAATGACACAAATGAACTTATTGGATGCACAAGATTGCTTAAAAACCCTAATTAGACAAGAATAAGCCTAGGGAGGACGAAAATGACCTAAATGTTCATCCAATGACACAAATACACCTATTGGAATCACAAGATTGGTTAGAAACCCTAATTGGACAAGAATAAGCCTACGGAGGACGAAAATGACCTAAATGTTCATCCAATGACACAAACACACCTATTGGATGCACAAGATTGGTTAAAAACCATAATTGGACAAGAATAAGCCTAGGGAGGACATAAATGACCTAAATGTTCATCCAATGACACAAATGAACTTATTGGATGCACAAGATTGCTTAAAAACCCTAATTAGACAAGAATAAGCCTAGGGAGGATGAAAATGACCTAAATGTTCATCCAATGACACAAATGAATTTATTGGATGCACAAGATTGGTTAGAAACCCTAATTGGACAAGAATAATTCTAGGGAGGACGTAAATGACCTAAATGTTCATCCAATGACACAAATGAACTTATTGGATGCACAAGATTGGTTAAAAATCTTAATTGGACAAGAATAAGCCTAGGGAGGATGAAAATGACCTAAATGTTCATCCAATGACACAAATACACCTATTGGATGCACAACATTGGTTAGAAACCCTAATTGGTCAAGAATAAGCCTAGGGAGGACGAAAATGACCTAAATGTTCATCCAATGACACAAACACACCTATTGGATGCACAAGATTGTATAAAAACCATAATTGGACAAGAATAAGACTAGGGAAGACGAAAATGACCTAAATGTTCATCCAATGACACAAACACACCTATTGGATGCACAAGATTGGTTAGAAACCCTAATTGAACAAGAATAAGCCTAGGGAGGACAAAAATGACTTAAATCTTAATCCAATGACACAAATGAACTTATTGGATGCACAAGATTGCTTAAAACCCTAATTGGATAAGAATAAGCCTTGGGAGGACGAAAATGACCTAAATGTTCATCGAATGACACAAACACACCTATTGGATGCACAAGATTGGCATAAAACCCTAATTGGACAAGAATAAGACTAGGGAGGACGAAAATGACCTAAATGTTCATCCAATGACACAAACACACCTATTGGATGCACAAGATTGGTTAAAAACCCTAATTGGACAAGAATAAGCCTAGGGAGGACGAAAATGACCTAAATGTTCATCCAATGACACAAATGAACTTATTGGATGCACAAGATTGCTTAAAAACCCTAATTGGACAAGAATAAGCCTAGGGAGGACGAAAATGAGCTAAATGTTCATCCAATGACACAAATACACCTATTGGATGCACAAGATTGGTTAGAAACCCTAATTGGACAAGAATAAGCCTAGGGAGGACGAAAATGACCTAAATGTTCATCCAATGACACAAATGAACTTATTGGATGCACAAGATTGGTTAAAAACCCTAATTGGACAAGAATAAGCCTAGGGAGGACGAAAATGACCTAAATGTTCATCCAATGACACAAATGAACTTATTGGATGCACAAGATTGGTTGAAAAACCCTAATTGGACAAGAATAAGCCTAGGGAGGACGAAAATGACCTAAATGTTCATCCAATGACACAAATGAACTTATTGGATGCACAAGATTGGTTAAAAACCCTAATTGGACAAGAATAAGCCTTTGGAGGACGAAAATGACCTAAATGTTCATCCAATGACACAAATGAACTTATTGGATGCACAAGATTGGTTAAAAACCCTAATTGGACAAGAATAAGCCTATGGAGAACGAAAATGACCTAAATGTTCATCCAATGACACAAACACACCTATTGGATGCACAAGATTACTTAAAAACCCTAATTTTACAAGAATAAGCCTTTGGAGGACGAAAATGACCTAAATGTTCATCCAATGACACAAACACACCTATTGGATGCACAAGATTGCTTAAAAACCCTTATTGGAAAAGAATAAGACTAGGGAGGACGAAAAAGACCTAAATGATCATCCAACGACACAAACACACCTATTGGATGCACAAGATTTGTTCAAAACCCTAATTGGACAAGAATAAGCCTAGGGAGGACAAAATGACCTAAATGTTCATCAAATGACACAAACACACCTATTGGATGCACAAGATTGCTTAAAAACCCTAATTGGAATAGAATAAGACTTGGGAGGACAAAAATGACCTAAATGTTCATCCAATCTTACAAACACACCTATTGGATGCACAAGATTTGTTAAAAACCCTAATTGGACAAGAATAAACCTATGGAGGACGAAAATGACCTAAATGTTCATCCAATGACACAAACACACCTATTAGATGCACAATATTGCTTAAAAACCCTAATTGGAATTGAATAAGACTAGGGAGGACGAAAATGACCTAAATGTTCATCCAATGACACAAACACACCTATTGGATGCACAGGATTACTTAAAAACCCTAATTTTACAAGAATAAGCCTTTGGAGGACGAAAATGACCTAAATGTTCTTCCAATGACACAAACACACCTATTGGATGCACAAGATTGCTTAAAAACCCTAATTGGAAATGAATAAGACTAGGGAGGACGAAAATGACCTAAATGATCATCCAATGACACAAACACACGTATTGGATGCACAAGATTGGTTCAAAATCCTAATTGGACAGGAATAAGCCTAGGGAGGACGAAAATGACCTAAATGTTCATCCAATGACACAAACACACCTATTGGATGCACAAGATTGGTTAAAAACCCTAATTGGAATAGAATAAGCCTATGGAGGATGAAAATGACCTAAATGTTCATCCAATGACACAAACACACCTATTGGATGCACAAGATTGGTTCAAAAACCTAATTGGACAAGAATAAGCCTAGGGAGGAAGAAAATGATCTAAATATTCATCCAATGACACAAACACACCTATTGGATGCACAAGATTACTTAAAAACCATAATTTTACAAGAATAAGCCTTTGGAGGTTGAAAATGACCTAAATGTTCATCCAATGACACAAACACACCTATTGGATGCACAAGATTGATTAAAAACCCTAATTGGAAAAGAATAAGTCTAGGGAGGACTAAAATGACCTAAATAATCATCCAATGACACAAACACACCTATTGGATGCACAAGATTGGTTCAAAACCCTAATTGGACAAGAATAAGCCTAGGGAGGACGAAAATGACCTAAATGTTCATCCAATGACCCAAACACACCGATTGGATGCGCAAGATTTGTTAAAAACCCTAATTGGACAAGAATAAACCTAGGGAGGACGAAAATGACCTGAATTTTCATCCAATGGCACCAACACACCTATTGGAAGCACAAGATTGCTTAAAAACCCTAATTGGAAATGAATAAGACTAGCGAGTACGAAAACGACCTAAATGTTCATCCAATGACACAAACACACCTATTGGATGCACAAGATTGGTTCAAAACCCTAATTGGACAAGAATAAGCCTAGGGAGGACGAAAATGACCTAAATGTTCATCCAATGACACAAACACACCTATTGGATGCACAAGATTGGTTAAAAACCCTAATTGGAATAGAATAAGCCTATGGAGGATGAAAATGACCTAAATGTTCATCAAATGACACAAACACACCTATTGGATGCACAAGATTGGTTCAAAAACCTAATTGGACAAGAATAAGCCTAGGGAGGAAGAAAATGACCTAAATATTCATCCAATGACACAAACACACCTATTGGATGCACAAGATTGCTTAAAAACCCTAATTGGAATAGAATAAGACTTGGGAGGACGAAAATGACCTAAATGTTCATCCAATGACACAAACACACCTATTGGATCCACAAGATTGGTTCAAAACCTTAATTGGACAAGAATAAGCCTTTGGAGGACGAAAATGAGCTAAATGTTCATCCAATGACACAAACACACTTATTGGATGCACAAGATTGGTTAAAAACCCGAATTGGAAAAGAATAAGCCTATGGAGGACGAAAATGACCTAAATGTTCATCCAATGACACAAATGAACCTATTGGATGCACAAGATTGGTTAAAAACCCTAATTGGGCAAGAATAAGCCTATGGAGGACGAAAATGACCTAAATTTTCATCCAATGACACAAACACACCTATTGGATGCACGAGATTACTTAAAAACCCTAATTTTACAAGAATAAGCCTTTGGAGGACGAAAATGACCTAAATGTTCATCCAATGACACAAACACACCTATTGGATGCACAAGATTGATTAAAAACCCTAATTGGAAAAGAATAAGTCTAGGGAGGACTAAAATGACCTAAAT
>JBBPBR010000765.1:641-45390 GCA_037974775.1 Cicer pinnatifidum
AAACCCTAATTGGACAAGAATAAGCCTAGGGAGGACAAAAATGACCTAAATGTTCATCCAATGACACAAATGAACTTATTGGATGCACAAGATTTCTTAAAAACCCTAATTGGACATGAATAAGCCAAAGGAGGACGAAAATGACCTAAATGTTCATCCAATGACACAAATGAACTTATTGGATGCACAAGATTGGTTAAAAACCCTAATTGGACAAGAATAAGCCTTGGGAGGACGAAAATGACTTAAATGTTCATCCAATGACACAAATGAACTTATTGGATGCACAAGATTGGTTAAAAATCCTAATTGGACAAGAATAAGCCTACGGAGGACGAAAATGACTTAAATCTTAATCCAATGACACAAACACACCTATTGGATGCACAAGGTTGGTTAAAAACCCTAATTTGACAAGAATCAGTCTAGGGAGGACGAAAATGACTTAAATGTTAATCCAATGACACAAATGAACTTATTTGATGCACAAGATTGCTTAAAAACCTAATTGGACAAGAATTAGTCTTGGGAGGACGAAAATGACCTAAATGTTCATCCAATGACACAAACACACCTATTAGATGCACAAGATTGGTTAAAAACCCTAATTGGACAACTATAAGCCTAGGGAGGATGAAAATGACCTAAATGTTCATCTAATGACACAAACACACCTATTGGATGCACAAGATTGGTTACAAACCCTAATTGCACAAAACTATGCCTAGGGAGGACGAAAATCACCTAAATGTTCATCCAATGACACAAATGAACTTATTGGATGCACAAGATTGCTTAAAACCCTAATTGGACAAGAATAAGACTAGGGAGGACGAAAATGACCTAAATGTTCATCCAATGACACAAACACACATATTGGATGCACAAGATTGGTTAGAAACCTTAATTGGACAAGAATAAGCCTAGGGAGGACGAAAATGACCTATATGTTCATCCAATGACACAAACACACCTATTGGATGCACAAGATTGGTTAAAAACCCTAATTGGACAAGAATAAGCCTAGGGAGGACGAAAATGACCTAAATGTTCATCCAATGACACAAACACACCTATTGGATGCACAAGATCGGTTAAAAACCCTAATTGGACAAGAATAAGCCTAGGGAGGACGAAAATGACCTAATTGATCATCCAATGACACAAACACACCTATTGGATGCACAAGATTGGTTAAAAACCCTAATTGGACAAGAATATGCCTAGGGAGGACGAAAATGACCTAAATGTTAATCCAATGACACAACTCAACCTATTGGATGCACAAGATTGGTTAAAAACCCTAATTGGACAAGAATAAGCCTAGGGAGGACGATAAATGACCTAATTGATCATCCAATGACACAAACACACCTATTGGATGCACAAGATTGGTTAAAAACCCTAATTGGACAAGAATAAGCCTAGGGAGGACGAAAATGACCTAATTGATCATCCAATGACACAAACACACCTATTGGATGCACAAGATTGGTTAAAAACCCTAATTGGACAAGAATAAGCCTAGGGAGGACAACAATGACCTAATTGATCATCCAATGACACAAACACACCTATTGGATGCACAAGAATGGTTAAAAACCCTAATTGGACAAGAATAAGCCTAGGGAGGACGAAAATGACCTAATTGATCATCCAATGACACAAACACACCTATTGGATGCACAAGATTGGTTAAAAACCCTAATTGGACAAGAATAAGCCTAGGGAGGACGAAAATGACCTAATTGATCATCCAATGACACAAACACACCTATTGGATGCACAAGATTGGTTAAAAACCCTAATTGGACAAGAATATGCCTAGGGAGGACGAAAATGACCTAAATGTTAATCCAATGACACAACTCAACGTATTGGATGCACAAGATTGGTTAAAAACCCTAATTGGACAAGAATAAGCCTAGGGAGGACGAAAATGACCTAATTGATCATCCAATGACACAAACACACCTATTGGATGCACAAGATTGGTTAAAAACCCTAATTGGACAAGAATATGCCTAGGGAGGAGGAAAATTTCCTAAATATTAATTCAATGACACAAACAAAGTTATTGGATGCACAAGATTGGTTAAAAACCCTAATTGGACAAGAATAAGCCTAGGGAGGACGAAAATGACCTAATTGATCATCCAATGACACAAACACACCTATTGGATGCACAAGATTGGTTAAAAACCCTAATTGGACAAGAATATGCCCAGGGAGGAGGAAAATGACCTAAATATTAATTCAATGACACAAACAAAGTTATTGGATGCACAAGATTGGTTAAAAACCCTAATTGGACAAGAATAAGCCTAGGGAGGACGAAAATGACCTAATTGATCATCCAATGACACAAACACACCTATTGGATGCACAAGATTGGTTAAAAACCCTAATTGGACAAGAATATGCCTAGGGAGGACGAAAATGACCTAAATGTTATTCCAATGACACAAATGAACTTATTGGATGCACAACATTGGTTAAAAACCCTAATTGGACAAGAGTAAGCCTAGGAAGGACGAAAAATACCTAATTGATCATCCAATGACACAAACACACCTATTGGATGCACAAGATTGGTTAGAAACCCTAATTTGACAAGAATATGCCTAGGGAGGACGAAAATGACCTAAATATTAATTCAATGACACAAACAAAGTTATTGGATGCACAAGATTGATTAAAAACCCTAATTTGACAAGAATAAGTCTAGGTAGGACGAAAATGACCTTATTGATCATCCAATGACACAAACACACCTATTGGATGCACAAGATTGGTTAAAAACCCTAATTGGAAAAGAATATGCCTAGGGAGGACAAAAATGACCTAAATACTAATTCAATGACACAAACAAAGTTATTGGATGCACAAGATTGATTAAAAACCCTAATTTGACAAGAATAAGTCTAGGTAGGACGAAAATGACCTAATTGATCATCCAACGACACAAACACACCTATTGGATGCACAAGATTGGTTAAAAACCCTAATTGGACAAGAATAAGCCTAGGGACGACAAAAACGACCTAATTGATCATCCAATGACACAAACACACCTATTGGATGCACAAGATTGGTTAAAAACCCTAATTGGACAAGAATAAGCCTAGGGAGGACGAAAATGACCTAATTGATCATCCAATGACACAAACACACCTATTGGATGCACAAGATTGGTTAAAAACCCTAATTGGACAAGAATATGCCTAGGGAGGATGAAAATGACCTAAATATTAATTCGATGACACAAACAAAGTTATTGGATGCACAAGATTGGTTAAAAACCCTAATTGGACAAGAATAAGCCTAGGGAGGACGAAAATGACCTAATTGATCATCCAATGACACAAACACACCTATTGGATGCACAAGATTGGTTAAAAACCCTAATTGGACAAGAACAAGCCTAGGGAGGACGAAAATGACCTAAATGTTAATCCAATGACACAAACACACCTATTGGATGCACAACATTGGTTAAAAACCCTAATTGGACTAGAATAAGCTTAGGGAGGACGAAAATGACCTAATTGATCATCCAATGTCACAAACACACCTATTGGAAGCACAAGATTGGTTAAAAACCCTAATTGGACAAGAATATGACTAGGAAGGACGAAAATGACCTAAATGTTAATCCAATGACAGAAATGAACTTATTGGATGCACAAGATTGGTTAAAAACCCTAATTGGACAAGAATAAGCCTAGGGAGGACGAAAATGACCTAATTGATCATCCAATGACACAAACACACCTATTGGATGCACAAGATTGGTTAAAAACCCTAATTGGACAAGAATATGCCTAGGGAGGAGGAAAATGACCTAAAAATTAATTCAATGACACAAACAAAGTTATTGGATGCACAAGATTGGTTAAAAACCCTAATTGGACAAGAATAAGCCTAGGGAGGACGAAAATGACCTAATTGATCATCCAATGACACAAACACACCTATTGGATGCACAAGATTGGTTAAAAACCCTAATTGGACAAAAATAAGCCTAGGGAGGACGAAAATGACCTAAATGTTCATCCAATGACACAAATGAACTTATTGGATGCACAAGATTGCTTATAAACCCTAATTGGACAAGAATAAGCCTAGGGAGGACGAAAATGACCTAAATGTTCATCCAATGACACAAACACAGCTATTGGATGCACAAGATTGGTTAAAATCCCTAATTGGACAAGAATAAGCCTAGGGAGGACGAAAATGACCTAAATGTTCATCCAATGACACAAACACACCTATTGGATGCACAAGATTGGTTAAAAACCCTAATTGGACAAGAATAAGCCTTGGGAGGAAGAAAATGACCTAAATGTTCATCCAATGACACAAATGAACTTATTGGATGCACAAGATTGGTTAAAAATCCTAATTGGACAAGAATAAGCCTACGGAGGACGAAAATGACTTAAATCTTAATCCAATGACACAAACACACCTATTGAATGCACAAGATTGGTTAAAAACCCTAATTTGACAAGAATCAGTCTAGGGAGGACGAAAATGACTTAAATGTTAATCCAATGACACAAATGAACTTATTTCATGCACAAGATTGGTTAGAAACCCTAATTGGACAAGAATAAGCCTAGGGAGGACAAAAATGACCTAAATGTTCATCCAATGACACAAATGAACTTATTGGATGCACAAGATTTCTTAAAAACCCTAATTGGACATGAATAAGCCAAAGGAGGACGAAAATGACCTAAATGTTCATCCAATGACACAAATGAACTTATTGGATGCACAAGATTGGTTAAAAACCCTAATTGGACAAGAATAAGCCTTGGGAGGACGAAAATGACTTAAATGTTCATCCAATGACACAAATGAACTTATTGGATGCACAAGATTGGTTAAAAATCCTAATTGGACAAGAATAAGCCTACGGAGGACGAAAATGACTTAAATCTTAATCCAATGACACAAAGACACCTATTGGATGCACAAGATTGGTTAAAAACCCTAATTTGACAAGAATCAGTCTAGGGAGGACGAAAATGACTTAAATGTTAATCCAATGACACAAATGAACTTATTTGATGCACAAGATTGGTTAGAAACCCTAATTGGACAAGAATAAGCCTAGGGAGGACAAAAATGACCTAAATGTTCATCCAATGACACAAATGAACTTATTGGATGCACAAGATTGCTTAAAAACCCTAATTGGACATGAATAAGCCTAAGGAGGACGAAAATGACCTAAATGTTCATCCAATGACACAAATGAACTTATTGGATGCACAAGATTGGTTGAAAACCCTAATTGGACAAGAATAAGCCTAGGGAGGACGAAAATGACCTAAATGTTCATCCAATGACACAAATGAACTTATTGGATGCACAAGATTGGTTAAAAATCCTAATTGGACAAGAATAAGCCTACGGAGGACGAAAATGACTTAAATCTTAATCCAATGACACAAACACACCTATTGAATGCACAAGATTGGTTAAAAACCATAATTTGACAAGAATCAGTCTAGGGAGGACGAAAATGACTTAAATGTTAATCCAATGACACAAATGAACTTATTTCATGCACAAGATTGGTTAGAAACCCTAATTGGACAAGAATAAGCCTAGGGAGGACAAAAATGACCTAAATGTTCATCCAATGACACAAATGAACTTATTGGATGCACAAGATTTCTTAAAAACCCTAATTGGACATGAATAAGCCAAAGGAGGACGAAAATGACCTAAATGTTCATCCAATGACACAAATGAACTTATTGGATGCACAAGATTGGTTAAAAACCCTAATTGGACAAGAATAAGTCTTGGGAGGACGAAAATGACTTAAATGTTCATCCAATGACACAAATGAACTTATTGGATGCACAAGATTGGTTAAAAATCCTAATTGGACAAGAATAAGCCTACGGAGGACGAAAATGACTTAAATCTTAATCCAATGACACAAAGACACCTATTGGATGCACAAGATTGGTTAAAAACCCTAATTGGACAAGAATAAGCCTAGGGAGGACGAAAATGACCTAAATGTTCATCCAATGACACAAATGAACTTATTGGATGCACAAGATTGCTTAAAAACCCTAATTGGACAAGAATAAGCCTAGGGAGGACGAAAATGACCTAAATGTTCATCCAATGAAACAAATACACCTATTGGATGCAAAAGATTGGTTAGAAACCCTAATTTGACAAGAATAAGCCTAGGGAGGACGAAAATGACCTAAATGTTCATCCAATGACACAAATGAACTTATTGGATGCACAAGATTGGTTAAAAACCCTAATTGGACAAGAAAAAGCCTAGGGAGGACGAAAATGACCTAAATGTTCATCCAATGACACAAACACACCTATTGGATGCACAAGATTGGTTAAAAACCCTAATTGGACAAGAATAAGCCTAGGGAGGACGAAAATGACCTAAATGTTCATCCAATGACACAAATGAACTTATTGGATGCACAAGATTGGTTAAAAACTTTAATTGGACAAGAATAAGCCTAGGGAGGACGAAAATGACCTAAATGTTCATCCAATGTCACAAATGAACTTATTGGATGCACAAGATTGCTTAAAAACCCTAATTGGACAAGAATAAGCCTAGGGAGGACGAAAATGACCTAAATGTTCATCTAATGACACAAATACACCTATTGGATGCACAAGATTGGTTAAAAACCCTAATTGGACAAGAATAAGCCTAGGGAGGACGAAAATGATCTAAATGTTCATCCAATGACACAAACACACCTATTGGATGCACAAGATTGGTTAAAAACCCTAATTGGAGAAGAATAAGCCTAGGGAGGACTAAAATGACCTAAATGTTCATCCAATGACACAAATGAACTTATTGGATGCACAAGATTGGTTAAAAACTTTAATTGGACAAGAATAAGCCTAGGGAGGACGAAAATGACCTAAATGTTCATCCAATGACACAAATGAACTTATTGGATGCACAAGATTGCTTAAAAACCCTAATTGGACAAGAATAAACCTAGGGAGGATGAAAATGACCTAAATGTTCATCCAATGACACAAATACACCTATTGGATGCACAAGATTGGTTAAAAACCCTAATTGGACAAGAATAAGCCTAGGGAGGACGAAAATGACCTAAATGTTCATCCAATGACACAAACACACATATTGGATGCACAAGATTGGTTAGAAACCCTAATTGGACAAGAATAAGCCTAGGGAGGACAAAAATGACCTAAATGTTCATCCAATGACACAAATGAACTTATTGGATGCACAAGATTGCTTAAAAACAATAATTGGACATGAATAAGCCTAGGGAGGACGAAAATGACCTAAATGTTCATCCAATGACACAAATGAACTTATTGGATGCACAAGATTGGTTAAAAACCCTAATTGGACAAGAATAAGCTTTGGGAGGACGAAAATGACCTAAATGTTCATCCAATGACACAAATGAACTTATTGGATGCACAAGATTGGTTAAAAATCCTAATTGGACAAGAATAAGCCTACGGAGGACGAAAATGACTTAAATCTAAATCCAATGACACAAACACATCTATTGGATGCACAAGATTGGTTAAAAACCCTAATTGGACAAGAATCAGTCTAGGGAGGACGAAAATGACTTAAATGTTAATCCAATGACACAAATGAACTTATTTGATGCACAAGATTGCTTAAAACCCTAATTGGACAAGAATAAGTCTTGGGAGGACGAAAATGACCTAAATGTTCATCAAATGACACAAACACACCTATTGGATGCACAAGATTGGTTAAAAACCCTAATTGGACAACAATAAGCCTAGGGAGGATGAAAATCACCTAAATGTTCATCTAATGACACAAACACACCTATTGGATGCACAAGATTGGTTAAAAACCTTAATTGCACAAAACTAAGCCTAGGGAGGACGAAAATCACCTAAATGTTCATCCAATGACACAAATGAACGTATTGGATGCACAAGATTGCTTAAAACCCTAATTGGACAAGAATAAGCCTAGGGAGGACGAAAATGACCTAAATGTTCATCCAATGACACAAATGAACTTATTGGATGCACAAGATTGGTTAGAAACCCTAATTGGACAAGAATAAGCCTAGGGAGGACGAAAATGACCTACATGTTCATCCAATGACACAAATGAACTTATTGGATGCACAAGATTGCTTAAAAACCCTAATTGGACAAGAATAAGCCTAGGGAGGACGAAAATGACCTAAATGTTCATCCAATGACACAAATGAACTTATTGGATGCACAAGATTGGTTAAAAACCCTAATTGGACAAGAATAAGCCTTGGGAGGACGAAAATTACCTAAATGTTCATCCAATGACACAAATGAACTTATTGGATGCACAAGATTGCTTAAAAACCCTAATTGGACAAGAATAAGCCTAGGGAGGACGAAAATGACCTAAATGTTCATCCAATGACACAAATGAACTTATTGTATGCACAAGATTGCTTAAAACCCTAATTGGACAAGAATAAGACTAGGGAGGACGAAAATGACCTAAATGTTCATCCAATGACACAAACACACCTATTGGATGCACAAGATTGGTTAAAAACCCTAATTGGACAAGAATAAGCCTTGGGAGGACGAAGATGACATAGATGTCCATCCAATGACACAAATGAACTTATTGGATGCACAAGATTAGTTAAAAACCCTAATTGGACAAGAATAAGCCTAGGGAGGACGAAAATGACCTAAATGTTCATCCAATGACACAAATGAACTTATTGGATGCACAAGATTGCTTAAAACCCTAATTGGACAAGAATAAGTCTTGGGAGGACGAAAATGACCTAAATTTTCATCCAATGACACAAACACACCTATTGGATGCACAAGATTGGTTAAAAACCCTAATTGGAGAAGAATAAGCCATGGGAGGACGAAAATGGCCTAAACGTTCATCCAATGACACAAACACACCTATTGGATGCACAAGATAGGTTAAAAACCCTAATTGGACAAGAATAATCCTGGGGAGGACGAAAATGACCTAAATGTTCATTCAATGACACAAATGAACTTATTGGATGCACAATATTGCTTAAAAACCTAATTGGACAAGAATAAGTCTTGGGAGGACGAAAATGACCTAAATTTTCATCCAATGACACAAACACACCTATTGGATGCACAAGATTGGTTAAAAACCCTAATTGGACAAGAATAAGTCTTGGGAGGACGAAAATGACCTTAATTTTCATCCAATGACACAAACACACCTATTGGATGCACAACATTGGTCAAAAACCCTAATTGGACAAGAATAAGTCTTAGGAGGACGAAAATGACCTAAATGTTCATCAAATGACACAAACACACCTATTGGATGCACAAGATTGGTTAAAAACCCTAATTGGAGAAGAATAGGCCATGGGAGGACGAAAATGGCCTAAATGTTCATCCAATGACACAAACACACCTATTGGATGCACAAGATTGGTTAAAAACCCTAATTGGACAAGAATAAGCCTTGGGAGGAAGAAAATGACCTAAATGTTCATCCAATGACACAAATGAACTTATTGGATGCACAAGATTGGTTAAAAATCCTAATTGGACAAGAATAAGCCTACGGAGGACGAAAATGACTTAAATCTTAATCCAATGACACAAACACACCTATTGAATGCACAAGATTGGTTAAAAACCCTAATTTGACAAGAATCAGTCTAGGGAGGACGAAAATGACTTAAATGTTAATCCAATGACACAAATGAACTTATTTCATGCACAAGATTGGTTAGAAACCCTAATTGGACAAGAATAAGCCTAGGGAGGACAAAAATGACCTAAATGTTCATCCAATGACACAAATGAACTTATTGGATGCACAAGATTTCTTAAAAACCCTAATTGGACATGAATAAGCCAAAGGAGGACGAAAATGACCTAAATGTTCATCCAATGACACAAATGAACTTATTGGATGCACAAGATTGGTTAAAAACCCTAATTGGACAAGAATAAGCCTTGGGAGGACGAAAATGACTTAAATGTTCATCCAATGACACAAATGAACTTATTGGATGCACAAGATTGGTTAAAAATCCTAATTGGACAAGAATAAGCCTACGGAGGACGAAAATGACTTAAATCTTAATCCAATGACACAAAGACACCTATTGGATGCACAAGATTGGTTAAAAACCCTAATTTGACAAGAATCAGTCTAGGGAGGACGAAAATGACTTAAATGTTAATCCAATGACACAAATGAACTTATTTGATGCACAAGATTGGTTAGAAACCCTAATTGGACAAGAATAAGCCTAGGGAGGACAAAAATGACCTAAATGTTCATCCAATGACACAAATGAACTTATTGGATGCACAAGATTACTTAAAAACCCTAATTGGACATGAATAAGCCTAAGGAGGACGAAAATGACCTAAATGTTCATCCAATGACACAAATGAACTTATTGGATGCACAAGATTGGTTAAAAACCCTAATTGGACAAGAATAAGCCTTGGGAGGACGAAAATGACTTAAATGTTCATCCAATGACACAAACGAACTTATTGGATGCACAAGATTGGTTAAAAATCCTAATTGGACAAGAATAAGCCTACGGAGGACGAAAATGACTTAAATCTTAATCCAATGACACAAACACACCTATTGGATGCACAAGATTGGTTAAAAACCCTAATTTGACAAGAATCAGTCTAGGGAGGACGAAAATGACTTAAATGTTAATCCAATGACACAAATGAACTTATTTGATGCACAAGAGTGCTTAAAACCCTAATTGGACAAGAATTAGTCTTGGGAGGACGAAAATGACCTAAATGTTCATCCAATGACACAAACACACCTATTAGATGCACAAGATTGGTTAAAAACCCTAATTGGACAACAATAAGCCTAGGGAGGATGAAAATGACCTAAATGTTCATCTAATGACACAAACACACCTATTGGATGCACAAGATTGGTTACAAACCCTAATTGCACAAAACTATGCCTAGGGAGGACGAAAATCACCTAAATGTTCATCCAATGACACAAATGAACTTATTGGATGCACAAGATTGCTTAAAACCCTAATTGGACAAGAATAAGACTAGGGAGGACGAAAATGACCTAAATGTTCATCCAATGACACAAATGAACTTATTGGATGCACAAGATTGCTTAAAAACCCTAATTGGACAAGAATAAGCCTAGGGAAGACGAAAATGACCTAAATGTTCATCCAATGACACAAATGAACTTGTTGGATGCACAAGATTGGTTAAAAACCCTAATTGGACAAGAATAAGCATTAGGAGGACGAAAATGACCTAAATGTTCATCCAAAGACACAAATGAACTTATTGGATGCACAAGATTGCTTAAAAACCCTAATTGGACAAGAATAAGCCTAGGGAGGACGAAAATGACCTAAATGTTCAACCAATGACACAAATGAACTTATTGGATGCACAAGATTGGTTAAAAACCCTAATTGGACAAGAATAAGCATAGGGAGGACGAAAATGACCTAAATGTTCATCCAATGACAAAACACACCTATTGGATGCACAAGATTGGTTAGAAACCCTAATTGGACAAGAATAAGCCTAGGGAGGACGAAAATGACTTAAATGTTCATCCAATGGCACAAACACACCTATTGGATGCACAAGATTGGTTAAAAACCCTAATTGGACAAAACTAAGCCTAGGGAGGACGAAAATCACCTAAATGTTCATCCAATGACACAAATGAACGTATTGGATGCACAAGATTGCTTAAAACCCTAATTGGACAAGAATAAGACTAGGGAGGACGAAAATAACCTAAATGTTCATCAAATGACACAAACACACCTATTAGATGCACAAGATTGGTTAAAAACCCTAATTGGACAACAATAAGCCTAGGGAGGATGAAAATGACCTAAATGTTCATCTAATGACACAAACACACCTATTGGATGCACAAGATTGGTTAAAAACCTTAATTGCACAAAACTAAGCCTAGGGAGGACGAAAATCACCTAAATGTTCATCCAATGACACAAATGAACGTATTGGATGCACAAGATTGCTTAAAACCCTAATTGGACAAGAATAAGACTAGGGAGGACGAAAATGACCTAAATGTTCATCCAATGACACAAACACACCTATTGGATGCACAAGATTGGTTAGAAACCCTAATAGGACAAGAATAAGCCTAGGGAGGACGAAAATGACCTAAATGTTCATCCAATGACACAAATGAACTTATTGGATGCACAAGATTGCTTAAAAACCCTAATTGGACAAGAATAAGCCTAGGGAGGACGAAAATGACCTAAATGTTCATCCAATGACACAAATGAACTTATTGTATGCACAAGATTGGTTAAAAACCCTAATTGGACAAGAATAAGCATAGGGAGGTCGAAAATTACCTAAATGTTCATCCAATGACACAAACACACATATTGGATGCACAAGATTGCTTAAAACCCTAATTGGACAAGAATAAGCCTAGGGAGGACGTAAATGACCTAAATGTTCATCCAATGACACAAATGAACTTATTGAATGCACAAGATTGGTTAAAAACCCTAATTGGACAAGAATAAGCATAGGGAGGACGAAAATGACCTAAATGTTCATCCAATGACACAAACACACATATTGGATGCACAAGATTGCTTAAAACCCTAATTGGACAAGAATAAGACTAGGGAGGACGAAAATGACCTAA
This sequence comes from Cicer pinnatifidum, assembly GCA_037974775.1. Classification (NCBI taxonomy): domain Eukaryota; kingdom Viridiplantae; phylum Streptophyta; class Magnoliopsida; order Fabales; family Fabaceae; genus Cicer; species Cicer pinnatifidum. Next base: position 13,378 of record JBBPBR010000765.1, read on the forward strand.
ATGTTCATCGAATGACACAAATGAACTTAATGGATGCCCAAGATTGGTTAAAAACCCTAATTGGACAAGAATAAGCCTAGGGAGGACGAAAATGACCTAAAAGTTCGTCCAATGACACAAACACACCTATTGGATGCACAAGATTGCATAAAAACCCTAATTGGACAAGAATAAGACTAGGGAGGACGAAAATGACCTAAATGTTCATCCAATGACACAAATGAACTTATTGGATGCACAAGATTGGTTAAAATCCCTAATTGGATAAGAATAAGCCTAGGGAGGACGAAAATGACCTAAATGTTCGTCCAATGACACAAACACACCTATTGGATGCACAAGATTGCATAAAAACCCTAATTGGACAAGAATAAGACTAGGGAGGACGAAAATGACCTAAATGTTCCTCCAATGACACAAACACACCTATTGGATGTACAAGATTGCATAAAAACCCTAATTGGACAAGAATAAGACTATGGAGGACGTAAATGACCTAAATGTTCCACCAATGACACAAATGAACTTATTGGATGCACAAGGTTGGTTAAAAACCCTAATTGGACAAGAATAAGCCTAGGGAGGACGAAAATGACCTAAATGTTCAACCAATGACACAAATGAACTTATTGGATGCACAAGATTGGTTAAAAACCCTAATTGGACAAGAATAAGCCTAGGGAGGACGAAAATGACCTGAATGTTCATCCAATGACACAAATGAACTTATTGGATGCACAAGATTGGTTAAAAACCCTAATTGGACAAGAATAAGCCTAGGGTGGACGAAAATAACCTAAATGTTTATCCAATGACACAAATGAACTTATTGGATGCACAAGATTGGTTAAAAACCCTAATTGGACAAGAATAAGCCTAGGGAGGACGTAAATGACCTAAATGTTCATCCAATGACACAAACACACCTATTGGATGCACAAGATTGGTTAAAAACCCTAATTGGACAAGAATAAGCCTAGGGAGGACGAAAATGACCTAAATGTTAATCCAATGACACAAATGAACTTATTGGATGCACAAGATTGGTTAAAAACCCTAATTGGACAAGAATAAGCCTAGGGAGGACGAAAATGACCTAATTGATCATCCAATGACACAAACACACCTATTGGATGCACAAGATTGGTTAAAAACCCTAATTGGACAAGAACATGCCTAGGGAGGACGAAAATCACCTAAATATTAATTCAATGAAACAAACAAAGTTATTGGATGCACAAGATTGGTTAAAAACCTTAATTGGACAAGAATAAGCTTAAGGAGGACGAAAATGACCTAATTGATCATCCAATGACACAAACACACCTATTGGATGCAAAAGATTGGTTAAAAACCCTAATTGGAAAAGATGATGCCTAGGGAGGACAAAAATGACCTAAATATTAATTCAATGACACAAACAAACATATTGGATGCACAAGATTGGTTAAAAACCCTAATTGGACAAGAATAAGCCTAGGGAGGACGAAAATGACCTAATTGATCATCCAATGATACAAACACACCTATTGGATGCACAAGATTGGTTAAAAACCATAATTGGACAAGAATATGCCTAGGGAGGACGAAAATGACCTAAATGTTAATCAAATAACACAAATGAACTTATTAGATGCACAAGATTGGTTAAAAACCCTAATTGGACAAGAATAAGCCTAGGGAGGACGAAAATGACCTAATTGATCATCCAATGACACAAACACACCTATTGGATGCACAAGATTGGTTAAAAACCCTAATTGGACAAGAATATGCCTAGGGAGGACGAAAATGACCTAAATATTAATTCAATGACACAAACAAAGTTATTGGATGCACAAGATTGATTAAAAACCCTAATTTGACAAGAATAAGTCTAGGTAGGACGAAAATGACCTAATTGATCATCCAATGACACAAACACACCTATTGGATGCACAAGATTGGTTAAAAACCCTAATTGGACATGAATAAGCCTAGGGACGACGAAAACGACCTAATTGATCATCCATTGACACAAACACACCTATTGGATGAACAAGATTGGTTAAAAACCCTAATTGGACAAGAATAAGCCTAGGGAGGACGAAAATGACCTAATTGATCATCCAATGACACAAACACACCTATTGGATGCACAAGATTGGTTAAAAACCCTAATTGGACAAGAATATGCCTAGGGAGGACGAAAATGACCTAAATATTAATTCAATGACACAAACAAAGTTATTGGATGCACAAGATTGGTTAAAAACCCTAATTGGACAAGAATAAGCCTAGGGAGGACGAAAATGACCTAATTGATCATCCAATGACACAAACACACCTATTGGATGCACAAGATTGGTTAAAAACCCTAATTGGACAAGAATATGCCTAGGGAGGACGAAAATGACCTAAATATTAATTCAATGACACAAACAAAGTTATTGGATGCACAAGATTGGTGAAAAACCCTAATTGGACAAGAATAAGCCTAGGGGGAACGAAAATGACCTAATTGATCATCCAATGACACAAACACACCTATTGGATGCACAAGATTGGTTAAAAACCCTAATTGGACAAGAATATGCCTAGGGAGGACGAAAATGACCTAAATATTAATTCAATGACACAAACAAAGTTATTGGATGCACAAGATTGGTTAAAAACCCTAATTGGACAAGAATAAGCCTAGGGAGGACGAAAATGACCTAATTGATCATCCAATGACACAAACACACCTATTGGATGCACAAGATTGGTTAAAAACCCTAATTGGACAAGAATATGCCTAGGGAGGACGAAAATGACCTAAATGTTAATCCAATGACACAAATGAACTTATTGGATGCACAAGAATGGTTAAAAACCCTAATTGGACAAGAATAACCCTAGGGAGGACGAAAATAACCTAATTGATCATCTAATGACACAAACACACCTATTGGATGCACAAGATTGGTTAAAAACCCTAATTGGACAAGAATAAGCCTAGGGAGGACGAAAATGACCTAAATGTTAATCCAATGACACAACTCAACTTATTGGATGCACAAGATTGGTTAAAAACCCTAATTGGACAAGACTAAGCCTAGGCAGGTCGAAAATGACCTAATTGATCATCCAATGACACAAACACACCTATTGGATGCACAAGATTGGTTAAAAACCCTAATTGGACAAGAATATGCCTAGGGAGGACGAAAATGACCTAATTGAACATCCAATGACACAAACACACCTATTGGATGCACAAGATCGGTTAAAAACCCTAATTGGACAAGAATAAGCCTAGGGAGGACGAAAATGACCTAATTGATCATCCAATGACACAAACACACCTATTGGATGCACAAGATTGGTTAAAAACCCTAATTGGACAAGAATATGCCTAGAGAGGATGAAAATGATCTAATTGATCATCCAATGACACAAATGAACTTATTGGATGCACAAGATTAGTAAAAAACCCTAATTGGACAAGAATAAGCCTAGGGAAGACGAAAATAACCTAATTGATCATCCAATGACACAAACACACCTATTGGATGCACAAGATTGGTTAAAAACCCTAATTGGACAAGAATAAGCCTAGGGAGGACGAAAATGACCTAAATGTTAATCCAATGACACAACTCAACTTATTGGATGCACAAGATTGGTTAAAAACCCTAATTGGACAAGAATAAGCATAGAGAGGACGAAAATGACCTAATTGATCATCCAATGACACAAACACACCTATTGGATGCACAAGATTGGTTAAAAACCCTAATTGGACAAGAATATGCCTAGGGAGGACGAAAATGACCTAAATATTAATTCAACGACACAAACAAAGTTATTGAATGCACAAGATTGGTTAAAAACCCTAATTGGACAAGAATAAGCCTAGGGAGGACGAAAATGACCTAATTGATCATCCAATGACACAAACACACCTATTGGATGCACAAGATTGGTTAAAAACCCTAATTGGACAAGAATATGCCTAGGGAGGACGAAAATGACCTAATTGGTCATCCAATGACACAAACACACCTATTGGATGCACAAGATTGGTTAAAAACCCTAATTGGACAAGAATAAGCCTAGGGAGGACGAAAATAACCTAATTGATCATCCAATGACACAAACACACCTATTGGATGCACAAGATTGGTTAAAAACCCTAATTGGACAAGAATATGCCTAGGCAGGACGAAAATGATCTAAATGTTAATCCAATGACACAAATGAACTTATTGGATGCACAAGATTGGTTAAAAACCCTAATTGGACAAGAATAAGCCTAGGGAGGACGAAAATGACCTAATTGATCATCCAATGACACAAACACACCTATTGGATGCACAAGATTGGTTAAAAACCCTAATTGGACAAGAATATGCCTAGGGAGGACGAAAATGACCTAATTGATCATCCAATGACACAAATGAACTTATTGGATGCACAAGATTAGTTAAAAACCCAAATTGGACATGAATAAGCCTAGGGAGGACAAAAATAACCTAATTGATCATCAAATGACACAAACACACCTATTGGATGCACAAGATTGGTTAAAAACCCTAATTGGACAAGAATATGCCTAGGGAGGACGAAAATGACCTAAATGTTAATCCAATGACACAAATGAACTTATTGGATGCACAAGATTGGTTAAAAACCCTAATTGGACAAGAATAAGCCTAGGGAGGACGAAAATGACCTAATTGATCATCCAATGACACAAACAAAACTATTGGATGCACAAGATTGGTTAAAAACCCTAATTGGACAAGAATAAGCCTAGGGAGGACGAAAATGACCTAATTGATCATCCAATGACACAAACACACCTATTGGATGCACAAGATTGGTTAAAAACCCTAATTGGACAAGAATATTCCTAGGGAGGACGAAAATGACCTAATTGATCATTCAATGATACAAATGAACTCATTGGATGCACAAGATTGGTTAAAAACCCTAATTGGACAAGAATAAGCCTAGGGAGGACGAAAATGACCTAATTGATCATCCAATGACACAAACACACCTATTGGATGCACAAGATTGGTTAAAAACCCTAATTGGACAAGAACAAGCCTAGGGAGGACGAAAATGACCTAAATGTTAATCCAATGACACAAACACACCTATTGGATGCACAACATTGGTTAAAAACCCTAATTGGACTAGAATAAGCTTAGGGAGGACGAAAATGACCTAATTGATCATCCAATGTCACAAACACACCTATTGGAAGCACAAGATTGGTTAAAAACCCTAATTGGACAAGAATATGACTAGGAAGGACGAAAATGACCTAAATGTTAATCCAATGACAGAAATGAACTTATTGGATGCACAAGATTGGTTAAAAACCCTAATTGGACAAGAATAAGCCTAGGGAGGACGAAAATGACCTAATTGATCATCCAATGACACAAACACACCTATTGGATGCACAAGATTGGTTAAAAACCCTAATTGGACAAGAATATGCCTAGGGAGGAGGAAAATGACCTAAAAATTAATTCAATGACACAAACAAAGTTATTGGATGCACAAGATTGGTTAAAAACCCTAATTGGACAAGAATAAGCCTAGGGAGGACGAAAATGACCTAATTGATCATCCAATGACACAAACACACCTATTGGATGCACAAGATTGGTTAAAAACCCTAATTGGACAAGAATATGCCTAGGGAGGACGAAAATGACCTAAATATTAATTCAATGACACAATCAAAGTTATTGGATGCACAAGATTGGTTCAAAACCCTAATTGGACAAGAATAAGCTTAGGGAGGACGAAAATGACCTACTTGATCATCCAATGACACAAACACACCTATTGGATGCACAAGATTGGTTAAAAACCCTAATTGGACAAGAATAAGCCTAGGGAGGACGAAAATGACCTAATTGATCATCCAATGACACAAACACACCTATTGGATGCACAAGATTGGTTAAAAACCCTAATTGGACAAGAATATGCCTAGGGAGGACGAAAATGACCTAAATATTAATTTAATGACACAAACAAAGTTTTTGGATGCACAAGATTAATTAAAAACCCTAATTGGACAAGAATAAACCTAGGGAGGACGAAAATGACCTAATTGATCATCCAATGACACAAATACACCTATTGGATGCAAAAGATTGGTTAAAAATCCTAATTGGACAAGATGATGCCTAGGGAGGACGAAAATGACCTAAATATTAATTCAATGACACAAACAAACTTATTGGATGCACAAGATTGGTTAAAAACCCTAATTGGACAAAAATAAGCCTAGGGAGGACGAAAATGACCTAATTGATAATCCAATGACACAAACAAACTTATTGGATGCACAAGATTGGTTAAAAACCCTAATTGGACAAGAATAAACCAAGGGAGGACAAAAATGACCTAAATGTTAATCCAATGACACTACTCAACTTATTGGAAGCACAAGATTGGTTAAAAACCCTAATTGGACAAGAATAAGCCTAGGGAGGACGAAAATGACCTAATTGATCATCCAATGACACAAACACACCTATTGGATGCACAAGATTGGTTAAAAACCCTAATTGGACAAGAATAAGCCTAGGGAGGACGAAAATGACCTAATTGATCATCCAATGACACAAACACACCTATTGGATGCACAAGATTGGTTAAAAACCCTAATTGGACAAGAATATGCCTAGGGAGGACGAAAATGACCTAAATGTTAATCCAATGACACAAATGAACTTATTGGATGCACAAGATTGGTTAAAAACCCTAATTGGACAAGAATAAGCCTAGGGAGGATCAAAATGACGTAATTGATCATCCAATGACACAAACACACGTATTGGATGCACAAGATTGGTTAAAAACCGTATTTGGACAAGAATAAGGCTAGGGAGGAAGAAAATTACCTAATTGATCATCCAATGACACAAACACACCAATTGGATGCACAAGATTGGTTAAAAACCCTAATTGGACAAGAATAAGCCTAGGGAGGATCAAAATGACGTAATTGATCATCCAATGACACAAACACACGTATTGGATGCACAAGATTGGTTAAAAACCCTAATTGGAGAAGAATAAGCCTAGGGAGGAAGAAAATTACCTAATTGATCATCCAATGATACAAACACACCCATTGGATGCACAAGATTGGTTAAAAACCCTAATCGGACAAGAATATGTCTAGGGAGGACGAAAATGACCTAAATGTTAATTCAATGACAGAAATGAACTTATTGGATGCACAAGATTGGTTAAAAACCCTAATTGGACAAGAATAAGCCTAGGGTGGATCAAAATGATCTAATTGATCATCCAATGACACAAACACACCTATTGGATGCACAAGATTGGTTAAAAACCCTAATTGGACAAGAATAAGCCTAGGGAGGACGAAAATGACCTAATTGATCATCCAATGACACAAACACACCTATTGGATGCACAAGATTGGTTAAAAACCCTAATTGGACAAGAATACGCCTAGGGAGGACGATAATGACCTAATTGATCATCCAATGACACAAACACACCTATTGGATGCACAAGATTGGTTAAAAACCTTAATTGGACAAGAATATGACTAGGGAGGACGAAAATGACCTAAATGTTAATCCAATGACACAAATGAACTTATTGGATGCACAAGATTAGTTAAAAACCCTAATTGGACAAGAATAAGCCTAGGGAGGACGAAAATGACCTAAATGTTAATCCAATGACACAACTCAACTTATTGGATGCACAAGATTGGTTAAAAACCCTAATTGGACAAGAATAAGCCTAGGGAGGACCAAAATAACCTAATTGATCATCCAATGACACAAACACACCAATTGGAAGCACAAGATTGGTTAAAAACCCTAATTGGACAAGAATATGCCTAGGGAGGACGAAAATGACCTAAATATTAGTTCAAGGACACAAACAAAGTTATTGGATGCACAAGATTGGTTAAAAACCCTAATTGGACAAGAATAAGCCTAGGGAGGACGAAAATGACCTAAATGTTAATCCAATGACACAACTCAACTTATTGGATGCACAAGATTGGTTAAAAACCCTAATTGGACAAGAATAAGCCTAGGGAGGACGAAAATGACCTAATTGATCATCCAATGACACAAACACACCAATTGGATGCACAAGATTCGTTAAAAACCCTAATTGGACAAGTATATGCCTAGGGAGGACGAAAATGACCTAATTGATCATCCAATGACACAAACACACCTATTGGATGCACAAGATTGGTTAAAAACCCTAATTGGACAAGAATATGCCTAGGGAAGACGAAAATGACCTAAATATTAATTCAAGGACACAAACAAAGTTATTGGATGCACAAGATTGGTTAAAAACCCTAATTGGACAAGAATAAGCCTAGGGAGGACGAAAATGACCTAAATGTTAATCCAATGACACAACTCAACTTATTGGATGCACAAGATTGGTTAAAAACCCTAATTGGACAAGAATAAGCCTAGGGAGGACGAAAATGACCTAATTGATCATCCAATGACACAAACACACCAATTGGATGCACAAGATTCGTTAAAAACCCTAATTGTAAAAAAATATGCCTAGGGAGGACGAAAATTACCTAATTGATCATCCAATGACACAAACACACCTATTGGATGCACAAGATTGGTTAAAAACCCTAATTGGACAAGAATATGCCTAGGGAGGACGAAAATGACCTAAATAATAATCCAATGACACAACTCAACTTATTGGATGCACAAGATTGGTTAAAAACCCTAATTGGACAAGAATAAGCCTAGGGAGGACGAAAATAACCTAATTGATCATCCAATGACACAAACACACCTATTGGATGCACAAGATTGGTTAAAAACCCTAATTGGACAAGAATATGCCTAGGGAGGACAAAAATGACCTAAATGTTAATCCAATGACACAAATGAACTTATTAGATGTACAACATTGGTTAAAAACCCTAATTGGACAAGAATAAGCCTAGGGAGGACGAAAATGACCTAATTGATCATCCAATGACACAAACACACCTATTGGATGCACAAGATTGGTTAAAAACCCTAATTGGACAAGAATATGCCTAGGGAGGACGAAAATGACCTAAATATTAATTCAATGACACAAACAAACTTATCGGATGCACAACATTGGTTAAAAACCCTAATTGGACAAGAATAAGCTTTGGGAGGACGAAAATGACCTAATTGATCATCCAATGACACAAACACACCTATTAGATGCACAAGATTGGTTAAAAACCCTAATTGGACAAGAATAAGCCTAGGGAGGACGAAAATGACCTAATTGATCATCCAATGACACAAACACACCTATTGGATGCACAAGATTGGTTAAAAACCCTAATTGGACAAGAATATGCCTAGGGAGGACGAAAATGACCTAAATATTAATTCAATGACATAAACAAAGTTATTGGATGCACAAGATTGGTTAAAAACCCTAATTGGACAAGAATAAGCCTAGGGAGGACGTAAATGACCTAATTGATCATCCAATGACACAAACACACCTATTGGATGCACAAGATTGGTTAAAAACCCTAATTGGACAAGAATATGCCTAGGGAGGACGAAAATGACCTAAATATTAATTCAATGACACAAAAAAACTTATCGGATGCAATAGATTGGTTAAAAACCCTAATTGGACAAGAATAGGCCTACGGAGGGCGAAGATGACCTAATTGATCATCCAAAGACACAAACACACCTATTGGATGCACAAGATTGGTTAAAAACCCTAATTGGACAAGAATAAGCCTAGGGAGGACGAAAATGACCTAATTGATCATCCAATGACACAAACACACCTATTGGATGCACAAGATTGGTTAAAAACCCTAATTGGACAAGAATAAGCCTAGGGAGGACGAAAATGACCTAATTGATCATCCAATGACACAAACACACCTATTGGATGCACAAGATTGGTTAAAAACCCTAATTGGACAAGAATATGCCTAGGGAGGACGAAAATGACCTAAATGTTAATCCAATGACACAAATGAACTTATTGGATGCACAAGATTGGTTAAAAACCTAATTCGACAAAAATAAGCCTAGGGAGAATGAAAATGACCTAAATATTAATCCAATGACACAACTCAACTTATTGGATGCACAAGATTGGTTAAAAACCCTAATTGGACAAGAATAACCCTAGGGAGGACGAAAATGACCTAATTGATCATCCAATGACACAAACACACCTATTGGATGCACAAGATTGGTTAAAAACCCTAATTGGACAAGAATATGCCTAGGGAGGACGAAAATGACCTAATTGATCATCCAATGACACAAACACACCTATTGAATGCATAAGATTGGTTAAAAACCCTAATTGGACAAGAATATGCCTAGGGAGGACGAAAATGACTTAAATATTAATTCAATGACACAAACAAACTTATTGGATGCACAAGATTGGTTAAAAACCCTAATTGGACAAGAATAAGCCTAGGGAGGACGAAAATGACCTAATTGATCATCCAATGACACAAACACACCTATTGGATGCACAAGATTGGTTAAAAACCCTAATTGGACAAGAATATGCCTAGGGAGGACGAAAAGGACCTAAATATTAATTCAATGACACAAACAAACTTATATCATGCACAAGATTTGTTAAAAACCCTAATTGGTCAAGAATATGCCTAGGGAGGACGAAAATGACCTAATTGATCATCCAATGACACAAACACACCTATTGGATGCACAAGATTGGTTAAAAACCCTAATTGGACAAGAATATGCCTAGGGAGGACGAAAATGACCTAATTGATCATCCAATGACACTAATGAACTTATTGGATGCACAATATTGGTTAAAAACCCTAATTGGACAAGAATAAGCCTAGGGAGGACGAAAATGACCTAATTGATCATCCAATGACACAAACACACCTATTGGATGCACAAGATTGGTTAAAAACCCTAATTGGACAAGAATATGCCTAGGGAGGACGAAAATGACCTAAATGTTAATCCAATGACACAACTCAACCTATTGGATGCACAAGATTGGTTAAAAACCCTAATTGGACAAGAATAAGCCTAGGGAGGACGATAAATGACCTAATTGATCATCCAATGACACAAACACACCTATTGGATGCACAAGATTGGTTAAAAACCCTAATTGGACAAGAATAAGCCTAGGGAGGACGAAAATGACCTAATTGATCATCCAATGACACAAACACACCTATTGGATGCACAAGATTGGTTAAAAACCCTAATTGGACAAGAATAAGCCTAGGGAAGACGAAAATGACATAATTGATCATCCAATGACACAAATGAACTTATTGGATGCACAAGATTGGTTAAAAACCCTAATTGGACAAGAATAAGCCTAGGGAGGACGAAAATGACCTAATTGATCATCCAATGACACAAACACACCTATTGGATGCACAAGATTGGTTAAAAACCCTAATTGGACAAGAATAAGCCTAGGGAGGACGAAAATGACCTAATTGATCATCCAATGACACAAACACACCTATTGGATGCACAAGATTGGTTAAAAACCCTAATTGGACAAGAATATGCCTAGGGAGGACGAAAATGACCTAATTGATCATCCAACGACACAAACACACCTATTGGATGCACAAGATTGGTTAAAAACACTTATTGGACAAGAATATTCCTAGGGAGGACGAAAATGACCTAAATATTAATTCAATGACACAAACAAACTTATCGGATGCAGAAGATTGGTTAAAAACACTAGTTGGACAAGAATAAGCCTAGGGAGGACGAAAATGACCTAATTGATCATCCAATGACACAAACACACCTATTGGATGCACAAGATTGGTTAAAAACCCTAATTGGACAAGAATATGCCTAGGGAGGACGAAAATGACCTAATTGATCATCCATTGACACAAACACACCTATTGGATGCACAAGATTGGTTAAAAACCCTAATTGGACAATAATATGCCTAGGGAGGACGAAAATGACCTAAATGTTAATCCAATGACACAAATGAACTTATTGGATGCACAAGATTGGTTAAAAACCCTAATTGGACAAGAATAAGCCTAGGGAGGACGAAAATGACCTAATTGATCATCCAATGACACAAACACACCTATTGGATGCACAAGATTGGTTAAAAACCCTAATTGGACAAAAATAAACCTAGGGAGGACGAAAATGGCCTAATTGATCATCCAATGACACAAACACACCTATTGGATGCACAAGATTGGTTAAAAACCCTAATTGGACAAGAATATGCCTAGGGAGGACGAAAATACCCTAATTGATCACCCAATGACACAAAGACACCTATTGGATGCACAAGATTGGTTAAAAACCCTAATTTGACAATAATATGCCTAGGGAGGACGAAAATGACCTAAATGTTAATCCAATGACACAAATGAACTTATTGGATGCACAAGATTGGTTAAAAACCCTAATTGGACAAGAATAAGCCTAGGGAGGACGAAAATGACCTAATTGATCATCCAATGACACAAACACACCTATTGGATGCACAAGATTGGTTAAAAACCCTAATTGGACAAGAATATGCCTAGGGAGGACGAAAATGACCTAATTGATCATCCAATGACACAAATGAACTTATTGGATGCACAAGATTAGTTAAAAACCCAAATTGGACATGAATAAGCCTAGGGAGGACAAAAATAACCTAATTGATCATCAAATGACACAAACACACCTATTGGATGCACAAGATTGGTTAAAAACCCTAATTGGACAAGAATATGCCTAGGGAGGACGAAAATGACCTAAATGTTAATCCAATGACACAAATGAACTTATTGGATGCACAAGATTGGTTAAAAACCCTAATTGGACAAGAATAAGCCTAGGGAGGACGAAAATGACCTAATTGATCATCCAATGACACAAACACACCTATTGGATGCACAAGATTGGTTAAAAACCCTAATTGGACAAGAATATGCCTGGGGAGGACGAAAATGACCTAATTGATCATCCACTGACACAAATGAACTTATTTGATGCACAAGATTAGTTAAAAACACTAATTGGACAAGAATAAGCCTAGGGAGGACGAAAATAACCTAATTGATCATCCAATGACACAAACATACCTATTTGATGCACAAGATTGGTCTAAAACTCTACTTGGACAAGAATATGCCTAGGTAGGACGAAAATGACCTAAATGTTAATCCAATGACACAAATGAACTTATTGGATGCACAAGATTGGTTAAAAACCCTAATTGGACAAGAATAAGCCTAGGGAGGACGAAAATGACCTAAATGTTAATCCAATGACACAACTCAACTTATTGGATGCACAAGATTGGTTAAAAACCCTAATTGGACAAGAATAAGCCTAGGGAGGACGAAAATGACCTAATTGATCATCCAATGACACAAACACACCTATTGGATGCACAAGATTGGTTAAAAACCCCAATTGGACAAGAATATGCCTAGGGTGGACGAAAATGACCTAATTGATCATCCAATGACACAAACACACCTATTGGAAGCACAAGATTGGTCTAAAACTCTAATTGGACAAGAATATGCCTAGGGAGGACGAAAATGACCTAAATGTTAATCCAATGACACAAATGAAATTATTGGATGCACAAGATTGGTTAAAAACCCTAATTGGACAAGAATAAGCCTAGGGAGGACGAAAATGACCTAAATGTTAATCCAATGACACAACTCAACTTATTGGATGCACAAGATTGGTTAAAAACCCTAATTGGACAAGAATAAGCCTAGGGAGGACGAAAATGACCTAATTGATCATCCAATCACACAAACACACCTATTGGATTCACAAGATTGGTTAAAAACCGTAATTGGACAAGACTAAGCCTAGGGAGGACGAAAATGACCTAATTGATCATCCAATGACACAAACACACCTATTGGATGCACAAGATTGGTTAAAAACCCTAATTGGACAAGAATATGCCTAGGGAGGACGAAAATGACCTAATTGATCATCCAATGACACAAACACACCTATTGGATGCACAAGATTGGTTAAAAACCCTAATTGGACAAGAATAAGCCTAGGGAGGAAGAAAATAACCTAATTGATCATCCAATGACACAAACACACCTATTGGATGCACAAGATTGGTTAAAAACCCTAATTGGACAAGAATATGCCTAGGGAGGACGAAAATGACCTAAATGTTAATCCAATGACACTAATGAACTTATTGGATGCACAAGATTGCTTAAAAACCCTAATTGGACAAGAATAAGCCTAGGGAGGACGAAAATGACCTAATTGATCATCCAATGACACAAACACACCTATTGGATGCACAAGATTGGTTAAAAACCCTAATTGGACAAGAATATGCCTAGGGAGGACGAAAATGACCTAAATGTTAATCCAATGACACAAATGAACTTATTAGATGTACAAGATTGGTTAAAAACCCTAATTGGACAAGAATATGCCTAGGGAGGACGAAAATGACCTAATTGATCATCCAATGACACAAATGAACTTATTGGATGCACAAGATTGGTTAAAAACCCTAATTGGACAAGAATATGCCTAGGGAGGACGAAAAAGACCAAAATGTTAATCCAATGACACAAATGAACTTATTGGATGCACAAGATTGGTTAAAAACCCTAATTGGACAAGAATAAGCCTAGGGAGGACGAAAATGACCTAAATGCTAATCCAATGACACAACTCAACTTATTGGATGCACAAGATTGGTTAAAAACCCTAATTGGGCAAGAATAAGCCTAGGGAGGACGAAAATGACCTAAATGTTAATCCAATTACACAAATGACCTTATTAGATGCACAAGATTGGTTAAAAACCCTAATTGGACAAGAATAAGCCTAGGGAGGACGAAAATGACCTAATTGATCATCCAATGACACAAACACACCTATTGGATGCACAAGATTGGTTAAAAACCCTAATTGGACAAGAATATGCCTAGGGAGGACGAAAATGACCTAATTGATCATCCAATGACACAAATGAACTTATTTGATGCACAAGATTGGTCAAAAACCCTAATTGGACAAGAATAAGCCTATGGAGGACGAAAATGACCTAATTGATCATCCAATGACACAAACACACCTATTGGATGCACAAGATTGGTTAAAAACCCTAATTGGACAAGAATATGCCTAGGGAGGACGAAAATGACCTAATTGATCATCCAATGACACAAACACACCTATTGGATGCACAAGATTGGTTAAAAACCCTAATTGGACAAGAATATGCCTAGGGAGGACGAAAATGACCTAATTGATCATCCAATGACACAAATGAACTTATCGGATGCACACGATTAGTTAAAAACCCTAATTGGACAAGAATATGCATAGGGAGGAAGAAAATAACCTAATTGATCATCCAATGACACAAACACACCTATTGGATGCACAAGATTGGTTAAAAACCCTAATTGGACAAGAATATGCCTAGGGAGGACGAAAATGACCTAATTGATCATCCAATGACACAAACACACCTATTGGATGCACAAGATTGGTTAAAAACCCTAATTGGACAAGAATATGCCTAGGGAGGACGAAAATGACCTAATTGATCATCCAATGACACAAACACACCTATTGGATGCACAAGATTGGTTAAAAACCCTAATTGGACAAAAATAAGCGTAGGGAGAACGAAAATGACCTAAATATTAATCCAATGACACAACTCAACTTATTGGATGCACAAGATTGGTTAAAAACCCTAATTGGACAAGAATAAGCCTAGGGAGGACGAAAATGACCTAATTGATCATCCAATGACACAAACACACCTATTGGATGCACAAGATTGGTTAAAAACCCTAATTGGACAAGAATATGCCTAGGGAGGACGAAAATGACCTAATTGATCATCCAATGACACAAACACACATATTGGAAGCACAAGATTGGTTAAAAACCCTAATTGGACAAGAATATGCCTAGGGAGGACGAAAATGACCTAAATGTTAATCCAATGACACAAATGAACTTATTGGATGCACAAGATTGGTTAAAAACCCTAATTCGACATGAATAAGCCTAGGGAGGACGAAAATGACCTAATTGATCATCCAATGACACAAATGAACTTATTGGATGCACAAGATTGGTTAAAAACCCTAATTGGACAAGAATAAGCCTAGGGAGGACGAAAATGACCTAATTGATCATCCAATGACACAAACACACCTATTGGATGCACAAGATTGGTTAAAAACCCTAATTGGACAAGAATATGCCTAGGGAGGACGAAATAGACCTAAATATTAATTCAATGAAACAAACAAACTTATTGGATGCACAAGATTGGTTAAAAACCCTAATTGGACAAGAATAAGCCTAGGGAGGACGAAAATGACCTAATTGATCATCAAATGACACAAACACACCTATTGGATGCACAAGATTGGTTAAAAACCCTAATTGGACAAGAATATGCCTAGGGAGGACGAAAATGAACTAAATATTAATTCAATGACACAAACAAAGTTATTGGGAGCACAAGATTGGTTAAAAACCCTAATTGGACAAGAATATGCCTAGGGAGGACGAAAATGACCTAAATATTAATTCAATGACACACACACACTTATTGGAAGCACAAGATTGGTTAAAAACCCTAATTGGACAAGAAGAAGCCTATGGAGCACGAAAATGACCTAATTGATCATCCAATGACACAAACACACCTATTGGATGCACAAGATTGGTTCAAAACCCTAATTGGACAAGAAGAAGCCTAGGGAGGACGAAAATGACCTAATTGATCATCCAATGACACAAACACACCTATTGGATGCACAAGATTGGTTAAAAACCCTAATTGGACAAGAATAAGCCTAGGGAGGACGAAAATGACCTAATTGATCATCCAATGACACAAACACACCTATTGGATACACAAGATTGGTTAAAAACCCTAATTGGACAAGAATATGCCTAGGGAGGACGAAAATGACCTAAATGTTATTCCAATTGCAAAACTCAACTTATTAGATGCACAAGATTGGTTAAAAACCCTAATTGGACAAGAATAAGCCTAGGGAGGACGAAAATAACCTAATTGATCATCCAATGACACAAACACACCTATTGGATGCACAAGATTGGTTAAAAACCCTAATTGGACAAGAATAAGCCTAGGGAGGACGAAAATGACCTAATTGATCATCCAATGACACAAACACACCTATTGGATGCACAAGATTGGTTAAAAACCCTAATTGGACAAGAATAAGCCTAGGGAGGACGAAAATGACCTAATTGATCATCCATTGCCACAAACACACCTATTGGATGCACAAGATTGTTTAAAAACACTAATTGGACAAGAATATGCCTAGGGAGGACGAAAATGACCTAATTGATCATCCAATGACACAATCACACATATTGGATTCACAAGATTCGTTAAAAACCCTAATTGGACAAGAATATGCCTAGGGAGGACGAAAATGACCTAATTGATCATCCAATGACACAAACACACCTATTGGATGCACAAGATTGGTTAAAAACCCTAATTGGACAAGAATATGCCTAGGGAGGACGAAAATGACCTAATTGATCATCCAATGACACAAACACACCTATTGGATGCACAAGATTGGTTAAAAACCCTAATTGGACAAGAATAAGCCTAGGGAGGACGAAAATGACCTAATTGATCATCCAATGACACAAACACACCTATTGGATGCACAAGATTGGTTAAAAACCCTAATTGGACAAGAATAAGCCTAGGGAGGACGAAAATGACCTAATTGATCATCCAATGACACAAACACATCTATTGGAAGCACAAGATTGGTTAGAAACCCTAGTTGGACAAGAATATGCCTAGGGAGGACGAAAATGACCTAATTGATCATCCAATGACACAAATGAACTTATTGGATGCACAAGATTGCTTAAAAACCCTAATTGGACAAAAATAAGCATAGAAAGGACGAAAATGACCTAATTGATCATCCAATGACACAAACACACCTATTGGATGCACAAGATTGGTTAAAAACCCTAATTGGACAAGAATAAGCCTAGGGAGGACGAAAATGACCTAATTGATCATCCAATGACACAAACACACCTATTGGATGCACAAGATTGGTTAAAAACCCTAATTGGACAAGAATAAGCCTAGGGAGGACGAAAATGACCTAATTGATCATCCAATGACACAAACACACCTATTGGATGCACAAGATTGGTTAAAAACCCTAATTGCACAAGAAAAAGCTTAGAAAGGACGAAAATGACCTAAATGTTAATCCAATGACACCACTCAACTTATTGGATGGACAAGATTGGTTAAAAACCCTAATTGGACAAGAATACGCCTACGGAGGACGAAAATGACCTAATTGATCATCCAATGACACAAACACACCTATTGGATGCACAAGATTGGTTAAAAACCCTAATTGGACAAGAATATGCCTAGGGAGGACGAAAATGACCTAAATAATAATCCAATGACACAACTCAACTTATTGGATGCACAAGATTGGTTAAAAACCCTAATTGGACAAGAATAAGCCTAGGGAGGACGAAAATGACCCAATTGATCAACCAATGACAAAAACACACCAATTGGATGCACAAGATTCGTTAAAAGCCCTAATTGGACAAGAATATGCCTAGGGAGAACGAAAATGACCTAATTGATCATCCAATGACACAAACACACCTATTGGATGCACAAGATTGGTTAAAAACCCTAATTGGACAAGAATTTGCCTAGGGAGGACGAAAATGACCTAAATGTTAATCCAATGACACAAATGAACTTATTAGATGTACAAGATTGGTTAAAAACCCTAATTGGACAAGAATAAGCCTAGGGAGGACGAAAATAACCTAATTGATCATCCAATGACACAAACACACCTATTGGATGCACAAGATTAGTTAAAAACCCTAATTGGACAAGAATATGCCTAGGGAGGACGAAAATGACCTAATTGATCATCCAATGACACAAACACACCTATGGGATGCACAAGATTGGTCTAAAACTTTAATTGGACAAGAATATGCCTAGGGAGGACGAAAATGACCTAAATGTTAATCCAATCACACAAATGAACTTATTGGATGCACAAGATTGGTTAAAAACCCTAATTGGACAAGAATAAGCCTAGGGAGGACGAAAATGACCTAAATGTTAATCCAATGACACAACTCAACTAATTGGAAGCACAAGATTGGTTAAAAACCCTAATTGGGCAAGAATAAGCCTAGGGAGGACGAAAATGACCTAAATGTTAATCCAATGACACAAACACACCTATTGGATGCACAAGATTGGTTAAAAACCCTAATTGGACAAGAATATGCCTAGGGAGGACGAAAATGACCTAATTGATCATCCAATGACACAAACACACCTATTGGATGCACAAGATTGGTTAAAAACCCTAATTGGACAAGAATATGCCTAGGGAGGACGAAAGTCACCTAAATATTAATTCAATGACACAAACAAACTTATTGGATGCACAAGATTGGTTAAAAACCCTAGTTGGACAAGAATAAGCATAGGGAGGACGAAAATGACCTAATTGATCATCCAATGACACAACCACACCTATAGGATGCACAAGATTGGTTAAAAACCCTAATTGGACAAGAATAAGCCTAGGGAGGACGAAAATGACCTAATTGATCATCCAATGACACAAACACACCTATTGGATGCACAAGATTGGTTAAAAACCCTAATTGGACAAGAATATGCCTAGGGAGGACGAAAATGACCTAATTGATCATCCAATGACACAAACACACCTATTGGATGCACAAGATTGGTTAAAAACCCTAATTGGACAAGAATATGCCTAGGGAGGACGAAAATGACCTAATTGATCATCCAATGACACAAATGAACTTATCGGATGCACACGATTAGTTAAAAACCCTAATTGGACAAGAATATGCATAGGGAGGAAGAAAATAACCTAATTGATCATCCAATGACACAAACACACCTATTGGATGCACAAGATTGGTTAAAAACCCTAATTGGACAAGAATATGCCTAGGGAGGACGAAAATGACCTAATTGATCATCCAATGACACAAACACACCTATTGGATGCACAAGATTGGTTAAAAACCCTAATTGGACAAGAATATGCCTAGGGAGGACGAAAATGACCTAAATGTTAATCCAATGACACAAATGAACTTATTAGATGTACAAGATTGGTTAAAAACCCTAATTGGACAAGAATAAGCGTAGGGAGAACGAAAATGACCTAAATGTTAATCCAATGACACAACTCAACTTATTGGATGCACAAGATTGGTTAAAAACCCTAATTGGACAAGAATAAGCCTTGGGAGGACGAAAATGACCTAATTGATCATCCAATGACACAAACACACCTATTGGATGCACAAGATTGGTTAAAAACCCTAATTGGACAAGAATAAGCCTAGGGAGGACGAAAATGACCTAATTGATCATCCAATGACACAAACACACCTATTGGATAGACAAGATTGGTTAAAAACCCTAATTGGACAAGAATATGTCTAGGGAGGGCGAAAATGACCTAAATGTTAATCCAATGACACAAATGAACTTATTGGATGCACAAGATTGGTTAAAAACCCTAATTGGACAAGAATAAGCCTAGGGATGACGAAAATGACCTAAATGTTAATCCAATGACACAACTCAACTTATTGGATGCACAAGATTGGTTAAAAACCCTAATTGGACGAGAATAAGCCTAGGGACGACGAAAATGACCTAATTGATCATCCAATGACACAAACACACCTATTAGATGCACAAGATTGGTTAAAAACCCTAATTGGACAAGAATAAGCCTAGGGAGGAAGAAAATGACCTAATTGATCATCCAATGACACAAACACACCTATTGGATGCACAAGATTGGTTAAAAACCCTAATTGGACAAGAATATGCCTAGGGAGGACGAAAATGAACTAAATGTTAATCCAATGACACAACTCAACTTATTGGATGCACAAGATTGGTTAAAAACCCTAATTGGACAAGAATATGCCTAGGGAGGACGAAAATGACCTAATTGATCATCCAATGACACAAATGAACTTATTGGATGCACAAGATTAGTTAAAAACCCTAATTGGACAAGAATAAGCCTAGGGACCACGAAAATAACCTAATTGATCATCCAATGACACAAACACACCTATTGGATGCACAAGATTGGTTAAAAACCCTAATTGGACAAGAATATGCCTAGGGAGGACGAAAATGACCTAATTGATCATCCAATGACACAAACACACCTATTGGATGCACAAGATTGGTTAAAAATTCTAATTGGACAAGAATAAGCCTAGGGAGAACGAAAATGACCTAATTGATCATCCAACGACACAAACACACCTATTGGATGCACAAGATTGGTTAAAAACCCTAATTGGACAAGAATATGCCTAAGGAGGACGAAAATGACCTAAATATTAATTCAATGACACAAACAAACTTATCGGATGCACAAGATTGGTTAAAAACCCTAATTGGACAAGAATAAGCCTATGGAGGACGAAAATGACCTAATTGATCATCCAATGACACAAACACACCTATTGGATGCACAAGATTGGTTAAAAACCCTAATTGGACAAGAATATGCCTAGGGAGGACGAAAATGACGTAATTGATCATCCAATGACACAAACACACCTATTGGATGCACAAGATTGGTTAAAAACCCTAATTGGACAAGAATATGCCTAAGGAGGACGAAAATGACCTAATTGATCATCGAATGACACAAACACACCTATTGGATGCACAAGATTGGTTAAAAACCCTAATTGGACAAGAATAAGCCTAGGGAGGACGAAAATGACCTAAATGTTAATCCAATGACACAAATGAACTTATTGGATGCACAAGATTGCTTAAAACCCTAGTTGGACAAGAATAAACCTAGGGAGGACGAAAATGACCTAAATGTTCATCCAATGACACAAACACACCTATTGGATGCACAAGATTGGTTAAAAACCCTAATTGGACAAGAATAAGCCTAGGGAGGACGAAAATGACCTAAATGTTCATCCAATGACACAAATGCACCTATTGGATGCAAAAGATTGGTTAAAAACCCTAATTGGACAAGAATAAGCCTAGGGAGGACGAAAATGACCTAAATGTTCATCCAATGACACAAATGAACTTATTGGATGCACAAGATTGCTTAAAAACCCTAATTGGACAAGAATAAGCCTAGGGATGACGAAAATGACCTAAATGTTCATCCAATGACACAAATGAACTTACTGTATGCACAAGATTGCTTAAAACCCTTATTGGACAAGAATAAGCCATGCGAGGACGAAAATGACCTAAATGTTCATCCAATGCCACAAACACGCCTATTGGATGCACAAGATTCGTTAGAAACTCTAATTGGACAAGAATAAGCCTAGGGAGGATGAAAATGACCTAAATGTTCAACCAATGACACAAATGAACTTATTGGATGCACAAGATTGGTTAAAAACCCTAATTGGACAAGAATAAGCATAGGGAGGACGAAAATGACCTAAATGTTCATCCAATGACAAAACACACCTATTGGAAGCACAAGATTGGTTAGAAACCCTAATTGGACAAGAATAAGCCTAGGGAGGACGAAAATGACTTAAATGTTCATCCAATGACACAAACACACCTATTGGATGCACAAGATTGGTTAAAAACCCTAATTGGACAAGAATAAGCCTAGGGAGGACGAAAATGACTTAAATGTTAATCCAATGACACAAATGAACTTATTGGATGCACAAGATTGCTTAAAACCCTAACTGGACAAGAATAAGTCTTGGGAGGACGAAAATGACCTAAATGTTCATCAAATGACACAAACACACCTATTGGATGCACAAGATTAGTTAGAAACCCTAATTGGACAAGAATAAGCCTAGGGAGGACGAAAATGACTTAAATGTTCATCCAATGGGACAAACACACCTATTGGATTGACAAGATTGGTTAAAAACCCTAATTGCACAAAAATAAGCCTGGGGAGGACGAAAATGACTTAAATGTTAATCCAATGACACAAATGAACTTATTGGATGCACAAGATTGCTTAAAACCCTAATTGGACAAGAATAAGTCTTGGGAGGACGAAAATGACCTAAATGTTCATCAAATGACACAAACACACCTATTGGATGCACAAGATTGGTTAAAAACCCTAATTGGACAACAATAAGCCTAGGGAGAATGAAAATGACCTAAATGTTCATCTAATGACACAAACACACCTATTGGATGCACAAGATTGGTTAAAAACCTTAATTGCACAAAACTAAGCCTAGGGAGGACGAAAATCACCTAAATGTTCATCCAATGACACAAATGAACGTATTGGATGCACAAGATTGCTTAAAACCCTAATTGGACAAGAATAAGCCTAGGGAGGACGAAAATGACCTAAATGTTCATCCAATGACACAAATGAAGTTATTGGATGCACAAGATTGGTTAAAAACCTAATTGGACAAGAATAAGCATTGGGAGGACGAAAATGACCTAAATGTTCATCCAAAGACACAAATGAACTTATTGGATGCACAAGATTGCTTAAAAACCCTAATTGGACAAGAATAAGCCTAGGGAGGAGGAAAATGACCTAAATGTTCAACCAATGACACAAATGAACTTATTGGATGCACAAGATTGGTTAAAAACCCTAATTGGACAAGAATAAGCATAGGGAGGACGAAAATGACCTAAATGTTCATCCAATGACAAAACACACCTATTGGATGCACAAGATTGGTTAGAAACCCTAATTGGACAAGAATAAGCCTAGGGAGGACGAAAATGACTTAAATGTTCATCCAATGAAACAAACACACCTATTGGATGCACAAGATTGGTTAAAAACCCTAATTGGACAAGAATAAGCCTAGGGAGGACGAAAATGACTTAAATGTTAATCCAATGACACAAATGAACTTATTGGATGCACAAGATTGCTTAAAACCCTAACTGGACAAGAATAAGTCTTGGGAGGACGAAAATGACCTAAATGTTCATCAAATGACACAAACACACCTATTGGATGCACAAGATTGGTTAAAACCCCTAATTGGACAACAATAAGCCTAGGGAGGATGAAAATCACCTAAATGTTCATCTAATGACACAAACACACCTATTGGATGCACAAGATTGGTTAAAAACCCTAATTGCACAAAAATAAGCCTGGGGAGGACGAAAATCACCTAAATGTTCATCCAATGACACAAATGAACTTATTGGATGCACAAGATTGATTAAAACCCTAATTGGACAAGAATAAGACTAGGGAGGACGAAAATGACCTAAATGTTCATCCAATGACACAAACACACCTATTGGATGCACAAGATTTGTTAAAAATCCTAATTGGACAAGAATAAGCCTAGGGAGGACGAAAATGACTTAAATGTTAATCCAATGACACAAATGAACTTATTGGATGCACAAGATTGGTTAAAAACCCTAATTGGACAAGAATAAGCCTAGGGAGGACGAAAATGACCTAAATGTTCATCCAATGACAAAACACACCTATTGGATGCACAAGAATGGTTAGAAACCCTAATTGGACAAGAATAAGCCTAGGGAGGACGAAAATGACCTAAATGTTCATCCAATGACACAAACACACATATTGGATGCACAAGATTGGTTAGAAACCCTAATTGGACAAGAATAAGCCTAGGGAGGACAAAAATGACCTAAATGTTCATCCAATGACACAAATGAACTTATTGGATGCACAAGATTGCTTAAAAACCTTAATTGGACATGAATAAGCCTAGGGAGGACGAAAATGACCTAAATGTTCATCCAATGACACAAATGAACTTATTGGATGCACAAGATTGGTTAAAAACCCTAATTGGACAAGAATAAGCCTTGGGAGGACGAAAATGACCTAAATGTTCATCCAATGACACAAATGAACTTATTGAATGCACAAGATTGGTTAAAAATCCTAATTGGACAAGAATAAGCCTAAGGAGGACGAAAATGACTTAAATCTTAATCCAATGACACAAACACACCTATTGGATTCACAAGATTGGTTAAAAACCCTAATTTGACAAGAATCAGTCTAGGGAGGACGAAAATGACTTAAATGTTAATCCAATGACACAAATGAACTTATTTGATGCACAAGATTGCTTAAAACCCTAATTGGACAAGAATAAGTCTTGGGAGGACGAAAATGACCTAAATGTTCATCAAATGACACAAACACACCTATTGGATGCACAAGATTGGTTAAAAACCCTAATTGGACAACAATAAGCCTAGGGAGGATGAAAATGACCTAAATATTCATCTAATGACACAAACACACCTATTGGATGCACAAGATTGGTTAAAAACCCTAATTGCACAAAACTATGCCTAGGGAGGACGAAAATATCCTAAATATTCATCCAATGACACAAATGAACTTATTGGATGCACAAGATTGCTTAAAACCCTAATTGGACAAGAATAAGACTAGGGAGGACGAAAATGACCTAAATGTTCATCCAATGACACAAACACACCTATTGGATGCACAAGACTGATTAGAAACCCTAATTGAACAAGAATAAGCCTACGGAGAACGAAAATGACCTAAATGTTCATCCAATGACACAAATGAACTTATTGGATGCACAAGATTGCTTAAAAACCCTAATTGGACAAGAATAACCCTAGGGAGGACGAAAATGACCTAAATGTTCATCCAATGACACAAACACACCTATTGGATGCACAAGATTGATTAGAAACCCTAATTGAACAAGAATAAGCCTAGGGAGGACGAAAATGACCTAAATGTTCATCCAATGACACAAATGAACTTATTGGATGCACAAGATTGGTTAAAAACTCTAATTAGACAAGAATAAGCATTGGGAGGACGAAAATGACCTAAATGTTCATCCAAAGACACAAATAAACTTTTGGATGCACAAGATTGCTTAAAAACCCTAATTGGACAAGAATAAGCCTAGGGAGGATGAAAATGACCTAAATGTTCAACCAATGACACAAATGAACTTATTGGATGCACAAGATTGGTTAAAAACCCTAATTGGACAAGAATAAGCATAGGGAGGACGAAAATGACCTAAATGTTCATCCAATGACAAAACACACCTATTGGATGCACAAGATTGGTTAGAAACCCTAATTGGACAAGAATAAGCCTAGGGAGGACGAAAATGACTTAAATGTTCATCAAATGACACAAACACACCTATTGGATGCACACGATTGGTTAAAAACCCTAATTGGACAAGAATAAGCCTAGAGAGGACGAAAATGACTTAAATGTTAATCCAATGACACAAATGAACTTATTGGATGCACAAGATTGCTTAAAACCCTAATTGGACAAGAATAAGTCTTGGGAGGACGAAAATGACCTAAATGTTCATCAAATGACACAAACACACCTATTGGATGCACAAGATTGGTTAAAAACCCTAATTGGACAACAATAAGCCTAGGGAGGACGAAAATGACCTAAATGTTCATCCAATGACACAAACACACCTATTGGATGCACAAGATTCGTTAGAAACCCTAATTGGACAACAATAAGCCTAGGGAGGATGAAAATGACCTAAATGTTCATCCAATGACATAAACACACCTTCTGGATGCACAAGATTGGTTAAAAATCCTAATTGGACAACAATAAGCCTATGGAGGATGAAAATGATCTAAATGTTCATCTAATGACACCAACACACCTATTGGATGCACAAGATTGGTTAAAAACCCTAATTGCACAAAAATAAGCCTAGGGAGGATGAAAATGACTTAAATGTTCATCCAATGACACAAATGAACTTATTGGATGCTCAAGATTGCTTAAAACCCTAATTGGACAAGAATAAGACTAGGGAGGACGAAAATGACCTAAATGTTTATCCAATGACACAAACACACCTATTGGATGCACAAGATTGGTTAGAAACCCTAATTGAACAAGAATAAGCCTAGGGAGGACGAAAATGACCTA
The DNA here is from genome assembly GCA_037974775.1 of Cicer pinnatifidum. Classification (NCBI taxonomy): domain Eukaryota; kingdom Viridiplantae; phylum Streptophyta; class Magnoliopsida; order Fabales; family Fabaceae; genus Cicer; species Cicer pinnatifidum. The sequence continues at coordinate 40,460 of JBBPBR010000765.1, forward strand.
AATGTTCATCCAATGACACAAATGAACTTATTGGATGCACAAGATTGCTTAAAAACCCTAATTGGACAAGAATAAGCCTAGGGTGGACGAAAATGACCTAAATGTTTTTCCAATGACACAAATGAACTTATTGGATGCACAAGATTGGTTAAAAACCCTAATTGGACAAGAATAAGCCTAGGGAGGACGAAAATGACCTAAATGTTCATCCAATGACACAAATGAACTTATTGGATGCACAAGATTGGTTAAAAACCCAAATTGAACAAGAATAAGCCTAGGGAGGACGTAAATGACCTAAATGATCCACCAATGACACAAATGAACTTATTGGATGCACAAGGTTGGTTAAAAACCCTAATTGGACAAGAATAAGCCTAGGGAGGACGAAAATGACCTAAATGTTCAACCAATGACACAAATGAACTTATTGGATGCACAAGGTTAGTTAAAAACCCTAATTGAACAAGAATAAGCCTAGGGAGGACGAAAATGACCTAAATGTTCGTCCAATGACACAAACACACCAATTGGATGCACAAGATTGCATAAAAACCCTAATTGGACAAGAATAAGCCTAGGGAGGGCGAAAATGACCTAAATGTTCGTCCAATGACACAAACACACCTATTGGATGCACAAGATTGCATAAAAACCCTAATTGGACAAGAATAAGACTAGGGAGGACGAAAATGACCTAAATTTTCCTCCAATGACACAAACACGCCTATTGGATGCACAAGATTGAATAAAAACCCTAATTGGACAAGAATAAGACTAGGGAGGACGAAAATGACCTAAATGTTCATCCAATGACACAAATGAACTTATTGGATGCACAAGATTGGTTAAAAACCCTAATTGGACAAGAATAAGCCTAGGGAGGACGAAAATCACCTAAATGTTCATCCAATGACACAAATGAACTTATTGGATGCACAAGATTGCTTAAAAACCCTAATTGGACTAGAATAAGCCTAGGGAGGACGAAAATGACCTAAATGTTCATCCAATGACCCAAATACACCTATTGGATGCACAAGATTGGTTAGAAACCCTAATTGGACAAGAATAAGCCTAGGGAGGACGAAAATGACCTAAATGTTCATCCAATGACACAAATGAACTTATTGGATGCACAAGATTGGTTAAAAACCCTAATTAGACAAGAATAAGCATTGGGAGGACGAAAATGACCTAAATGTTCATCCAAAGACACAAATGAACTTTTGGATGCACAAGATTGCTTAAAAACCCTAATTGGACAAGAATAAGCCTAGGGAGGATGAAAATGACCTAAATGTTCAACCAATGACACAAATGAACTTATTGGATGCACAAGATTGGTTAAAAACCCTAATTGGACAAGAATAAGCATAGGGAGGACGAAAATGACCTAAATGTTCATCCAATGACAAAACACACCTATTGGATGCACAAGATTAGTTAGAAACCCTAATTGGACAAGAATAAGCCTAGGGAGGACGAAAATGACTTAAATGTTCATCCAATGGCACAAACACACCTATTGGATGCACAAGATTGGTTAAAACCCTAATTGGACAAGAATAAGCCTAGGGAGGACGAAAATGACTTAAATGTTAATCCAATGACACAAATGAACTTATTGGATTCACAAGATTGCTTAAAACCCTAATTGGACAAGAATAAGTCTTGGGAGGACGAAAATGACCTAAATGTTCATCAAATGACACAAACACACCTATTGGATGCACAAGATTGGTTAAAAACCCTAATTGGACAACAATAAGCCTAGGGAGAATGAAAATGACCTAAATGTTCATCTAATGACACAAACACACCTATTGGATGCACAAGATTGGTTAAAAACCTTAATTGTACAAAACTAAGCCTAGGGAGGACGAAAATCACCTAAATGTTCATCCAATGACACAAATGAACGTATTGGATGCACAAGATTGCTTAAAACCCTAATTGGACAAGAATAAGCCTAGGGAGGACGAAAATGACCTAAATGTTCATCCAATGACACAAATGAACTTATTGGATGCACAAGATTGGTTAAAAACCTAATTGGACAAGAATAAGCATTGGGAGGACGAAAATGACCTAAATGTTCATCCAAAGACACAAATGAACTTATTGGATGCACAAGATTGCTTAAAAACCCTAATTGGACAAGAATAAGCCTAGGGAGGAGGAAAATGACCTAAATGTTCAACCAATGACACAAATGAACTTATTGGATGCACAAGATTGGTTAAAAACCCTAATTGGACAAGAATAAGCATAGGGAGGACGAAAATGACCTAAATGTTCATCCAATGACAAAACACACCTATTGGATGCACAAGATTGGTTAGAAACCCTAATTGGACAAGAATAAGCCTAGGGAGGACGAAAATGACTTAAATGTTCATCCAATGAAACAAACACACCTATTGGATGCACAAGATTGGTTAAAAACCCTAATTGGACAAGAATAAGCCTAGGGAGGACGAAAATGACTTAAATGTTAATCCAATGACACAAATGAACTTATTGGATGCACAAGATTGCTTAAAACCCTAACTGGACAAAAATAAGTCTTGGGAGGACGAAAATGACCTAAATGTTCATCAAATGACACAAACACACCTATTGGATGCACAAGATTAGTTAGAAACCCTAATTGGACAAGAATAAGCCTTGGGAGGACGAAAATGACTTAAATGTTCATCCAATGGCACAAACACACCTATTGGATGGACAAGATTAGTTAAAAACCCTAATTGCACAAAAATAAGCCTGGGGAGGACGAAAATGACTTAAATGTTAATCCAATGACACAAATGAACTTATTGGATGCACAAGATTGCTTAAAACCCTAATTGGACAAGAATAAGTCTTGGGAGGACGAAAATGACCTAAATGTTCATCAAATGACACAAACACACCTATTGGATGCACAAGATTGGTTAAAAACCCTAATTGGACAACAATAAGCCTAGGGAGAATGAAAATGACCTAAATGTTCATCTAATGACACAAACACACCTATTGGATGCACAAGATTGGTTAAAAACCTTAATTGCACAAAACTAAGCCTAGGGAGGACGAAAATCACCTAAATGTTCATCCAATGACACAAATGAACGTATTGGATGCACAAGATTGCTTAAAACCCTAATTGGACAAGAATAAGCCTAGGGAGGACGAAAATGACCTAAATGTTCATCCAATGACACAAATGAAGTTATTGGATGCACAAGATTGGTTAAAAACCTAATTGGACAAGAATAAGCATTGGGAGGACGAAAATGACCTAAATGTTCATCCAAAGACACAAATGAACTTATTGGATGCACAAGATTGCTTAAAAACCCTAATTGGACAAGAATAAGCCTAGGGAGGAGGAAAATGACCTAAATGTTCAACCAATGACACAAATGAACTTATTGGATGCACAAGATTGGTTAAAAACCCTAATTGGACAAGAATAAGCATAGGGAGGACGAAAATGACCTAAATGTTCATCCAATGACAAAACACACCTATTGGATGCACAAGATTGGTTAGAAACCCTAATTGGACAAGAATAAGCCTAGGGAGGACGAAAATGACTTAAATGTTCATCCAATGACACAAACACACCTATTGGATGCACAAGATTGGTTTAAAACCCTAATTGGACAAGAATAAGCCTAGGGAGGACGAAAATGACTTAAATATTAATCCAATGACACAAATGAACTTATTGGATGCACAAGATTGCTTAAAACCCTAATTGGACAAGAATAAGTCTAGGGAGGACGAAAATGACCTAAATGTTCATCAAATGACACAAACACACCTATTGGATGCACAAGATTGGTTAAAAACCCTAATTGGACAACAATAAGCCTAGGGGGGATGAAAATGACCTAAATGTTCATCTAATGACACAAACACACCTATTGGATGCACAAGATTGGTTAAAAACCCTAATTGCACAAAACTATGCCTAGGGAGGACGAACATCACCTAAATGTTCATCCAATGACACAAATGAACTCATTGGATGCACAAGATTGCTTAAAACCCTAATTGGACAAGAATAAGACTAGGGAGGACGAAAATGACCTAAATGTTCATCCAATGACACAAATACACCTATTGGATGCACAAGATTGATTAGAAACCCTAATTGAACAAGAATAAGCCTAGGGAGGACGAAAATGACCTAAATGTTCATCCAATGACACAAATGAACTTATTGGATGCACAAGATTGCTTAAAAACCCTAATTGGACAAGAATAAGCCTAGGGAGGACGAAAATGACCTAAATGTTCATCCAATGACACAAATGAACTTATTGGATGCACAAGATTGGTTAAAAATCCTAATTGGACAAGAATAAGCCTACGGAGGATGAAAATGACTTAAATCTAAATCCAATGACACAAACACATCTATTGGATGCACAAGATTGGTTAAAAACCCTAATTTGACAAGAATCAGTCTAGGGAGGACGAAAATGACTTAAATGTTAATCCAATGACACAAATGAACTTATTTGATGCACAAGATTGCTTAAAACCCTAATTGGACAAGAATAAGTCTTGGGAGGACGAAAATGACCTAAATGTTCATCAAATGACACAAACACACCTATTGGATGCACAAGATTGGTTAAAAACCCTAATTGGACAACAATAAGCCTAGGGGGGATGAAAATGACCTAAATGTTCATCTAATGACACAAACACACCTATTGGATGCACAAGATTGGTTAAAAACCCTAATTGCACAAAACTATGCCTAGGGAGGACGAAAATCACCTAAATGTTCATCCAATGACACAAATGAACTTATTGGATGCACAAGATTGCTTAAAACCCTAATTGGACAAGAATAAGACTAGGGAGGACGAAAATGACCTAAATGTTCATCCGATGACACAAACACACCTATTGGATGCACAAGATTG
>JBBPBR010000765.1:53759-94301 GCA_037974775.1 Cicer pinnatifidum
CACAAGATTGGTTAAAAACCCTAATTGGACAAGAATAAGCATTGGGAGGACGAAAATGACCTAAATGTTCATCCAAAGACACAAATGAACTTATTGGATGCACATGATTGCTTAAAAACCCAAATTGGACAAGAATAAGCCTAGGGAGGATGAAAATGACCTAAATGTTCAACCAATGACACAAATGAACTTATTGGATGCACAAGATTGGTTAAAAACCCTAATTGGACAAGAATAAGCCTAGGGAGGACGAAAATGACCTAAATGTTTATCCAATGACAAAACACACCTATTGGATGCACAAGATTGGTTAGAAACCCTAATTGGACAAGAATAAGCCTAGGGAGGACGAAAATGACTTAAATGTTCATCCAATGACACAAACACACCTATTGGATGCACAAGATTGGTTAAAAACCCTAATTGGACAAGAATAAGCCTAGGGAAGACGAAAATGACCTAAATGTTCATCCAATGACACAAATGAACTTGTTGGATGCACAAGATTGGTTAAAAACCCTAATTGGACAAGAATAAGCCTTGGGAGGACGAAAATGACCTAAATGTTCATCCAATGACACAAATGAACTTATTGAATGCACAAGATTGGTTAAAAATCCTAATTGGACAAAAATAAGCCTACGGAGGACGAAAATGACTTAAATCTTAATCCAATGACACAAACACACCTATTGGATGCACAAGATTGGTTAAAAACCCTAATTTGACAAGAATCAGTCTAGGGAGGACGAAAATGACTTAAATGTTAATCCAATGACACAAATGAACTTATTTGATGCACAAGATTGCTTAAAACCCTAATTGGACAAGAATAAGTCTTGGGAGGACGAAAATGACCTAAATGTTCATCAAATGACACAAACACACCTATTGGATGCACAAGATTGGTTAAAAACCCTAATTGGACAACAATAAGCCTAGGGGGGACGAAAATGACCTAAATGTTCATCTAATGACACAAACACACCTATTGGATGCACAAGATTGGTTAAAAACCCTAATTGCACAAAACTATGCCTAGGGAGGACGAAAATCACCTAAATGTTCATCCAATGACACAAATGAACTTATTGGATGCACAAGATTGCTTAAAACCCTAATTGGACAAGAATAAGACTAGGGAGGACGAAAATGACCTAAATGTTCATCCAATGACTCAAACACACCTATTGGATGCACAAGATTGATTAGAAACCCTAATTGAACAAGAATAAGCCTAGGGAGGACGAAAATGACCTAAATGTTCATCCAATGACACAAATGAACTTATTGGATGCACAAGATTGCTTAAAAACCCTAATTGGACAAGAATAAGCCTAGGGATGACGAAAATGACCTAAATGTTCATCCAATGACACAAATGAACTTACTGTATGCACAAGATTGCTTAAAACCCTTATTGGACAAGAATAAGCCATGCGAGGACGAAAATGACCTAAATGTTCATCCAATGCCACAAACACGCCTATTGGATGCACAAGATTCGTTAGAAACTCTAATTGGACAAGAATAAGCCTAGGGAGGATGAAAATGACCTAAATGTTCAACCAATGACACAAATGAACTTATTGGATGCACAAGATTGGTTAAAAACCCTAATTGGACAAGAATAAGCATAGGGAGGACGAAAATGACCTAAATGTTCATCCAATGACAAAACACACCTAATGGATGCACAAGATTGGTTAGAAACCCTAATTGGACAAGAATAAGCCTAGGGAGGACGAAAATGACTTAAATGTTCATCCAATGACACAAACACACCTATTGGATGCACAAGATTGGTTAAAAACCCTAATTGGACAAGAATAAGCCTAGGGAAGACGAAAATGACCTAAATGTTCATCCAATGACACAAATGAACTTGTTGGATGCACAAGATTGGTTAAAAACCCTAATTGGACAAGAATAAGCCTAGGGAGGACGAAAATGACCTAAATGTTCATCCAATGACACAAATGAACTTATTGAATCCACAAGATTGGTTAAAAACCCTAATCGGACAAGAATAAGCCTAGGGAGGACGAAAATGACCTAAATGTTCGTCCAATGACACAAACACACCTATTGGATGCAAAGGATTGCATAAAATGCCTAATTGGACAAGAATAAGCCTAGGGAGGCCGAAAATGACCTAAATGTTCATCCAATGACACAAACCCACATATTGGATGCACAAGATTGCTTAAAACCCTAATTGGACAAGAATAAGACTAGGGAGGACGAAAATGACCTAAATGTTCATCCAATGACACAAATGAACTTATTGGATGCACAAGATTGGTTAAAAACCCTAATTCGACAAGAATAAGCCTAGGGAGGACGAAAATGACCTAAATGTTTATCCAATGACACAAATGAACTTATTGGATGCACAAGATTGGTTAAAAACCCTAATTGGACAAGAATAAGCCTAGGGAGGACGAAAATGACCTAAATGTTCATCCAATGACACAAACACACGTGTTGGATGCACATGATTGGTTAAAAACCCTAATTGGACAAGAATAAGCCTAGGGAGGACGAAAATGACCTAAATGTTCATCCAATGACACAAATGAACTTATTGGATGCACAAGATTGCTTAAAAACCCTAATTGGACAAGAATAAGCCTAGGGAGGACGAAAATGACCTAAATGTTCATCCAATGATACAAACACACCTATTGGATGCACAAGATTGGTTTAAAACCCTAATTGCACAAAACTAAGCCTAGGGAGGACGAAAATAACCTAAATGTTCATCCAATGACACAAATGAACTTATTGGATGCACAAGATTGCTTAAAACCCTAATTGGACAAGAATAAGACTAGGGAGGACGAAAATGACCTAAATGTTCATCCAATGACACAAACACACCTATTGGTTGCACAAGATTGGTTAGAAACCCTAATTGAACAAGAATAAGCCTAGGGAGGACGAAAATGACCTAAATGTTCATCCAATGACACAAATGAACTTATTGGATGCACAAGATTGCTTAAAAACCCTAATTGGACAAGAATAAGCCTAGGGAGGACGAAAATGACCTAAATGTTCATCCAATGACACAAATGAACTTATTGGATGCACAAGATTGCTTAATAACCCTAATTAGACAAGAATAACCCTAGGGAGGACGAAAATGACCTAAATGTTCATCCAATGACACAAACACACCTATTGGATGCACAAGATAGGTTAGAAACCCTAATTGAACAAGAATAAGCCTAGGGAGGACGAAAATGACCTAAATGTTCATCAAATGACACAAATGAACTTATTGGATGCACAAGATTGGTTAGAAACTTTAATTGGACAAGAATAAGCCTTGGGAGGACGAAAATGACCTAAATGTTCATCCAATGACACAAATGAACTTATTGGATGCACAAGATTGCTTAAAAACCCTAATTGGACAAGAATAAGCCTAGGGAGGACGAAAATGACCTAAATGTTCATCCAATGACACAAATGAACTTATTGGATGCACAAGATTGCTTAAAACCCTAATTGGACAAGAATAAGACTAGAGAAGACGAAAATGACCTAAATGTTCATCCAATGACACAAATGAACTTATTGGATGCACAAGATTGGTTAGAAACACTAATTGAACAAGAAAAAGCCTAGGGAGGACGAAAATGACCTAAATGTTCATCCAATGACACAAATGAACTTATTGGATGCACAAGATTGCTTAAAAACCCTAATTGGACAAGAATAAGACTAGGGAGGACGAAAATGACCTAAATGTTCATCCAATGACACAAACACACACATTGATTGCACAAGAATGCTTAAAACCCTAATTGGACAAGAATAAGACTAGGGAAGACGAAAATGACCTAAATGTTTATCCAATGACACAAATGAACTTATTGGATTCACAAGATTGGTTAAAAACCCTAATTGCACAACAATAAGCCAAGGGAGGACGAAAATGACCTAAATGTTCATCCAATGACACAAACACACCTATTCGATGCACAAGATTGGTTAAAACCCTAATTGGACAACAATAAGCCTAGGGTGGACGAAAATGACCTAAATGTTCATCCAATGACACAAACACACCTATTCGATGCACAAGATTGGTTAAAACCCTAATTGGACAACAATAAGCCTAGGGAGGACGAAAATGACCTAAATGTTCATCCAATGACACAAACACACCTATTCGATGCACAAGATTGGTTAAAACCCTAATTGGACAACAATAAGCCTAGGGAGGACGAAAATGACCTAAATGTTCATCCAATGACACAAACACACCTATTGGATGCACAAGATTGGTTAAAAACCCTAATTGGACAAGAATAAGCCTAGGGAGGACGAAAATGACTTAAATGTTAATCCAATGACACAAATGAACTTATTGGATGCACAAGATTGCTTAAAACCCTAATTGGACAAGAATAAGTCTTTGGAGGACGAAAATGTCCTAAATGTTCATCAAATGACACAAACACACCTATTGGATGCACAAGATTGGTTAAAAACCCTAATTGCACAAAACTAAGCCTAGGGAGGACGAAAATCACCTAAATGTTTATCCAATGACACAAATGAACTTATTGGATGCACAAGATTGCTTAAAACCCTAATTGGACAAGAATAAGACTAGGGAGGACGAAAATGACCTTAATGTTCATCCAATGACACAAACACACCTATTGGATGCACAAGATTGGTTAGAAACCCTAATTGAACAAGAATAAGCCTAGGGAGGACGAAAATGACCTAAACATTCATCCAATGACGCAAATGAACTTATTGGATGCACAAGATTGCTTAAAAACCCTAATTGGACAAGAATAAACCTAGGGAGGACGAAAATGACCTAAACGTTCATCCAATGACACAAATGAACTTATTGGATGCACAAGATTGCTTAAAAACCCTAATTGGACAAGAATAAGCCTAGGGAGGATGAAAATGACCTAAATGTTCAACGAATGACACAAATGAACTTATTGGATGCACAAGATTGGTTAAACACCCTAATTGGACAAGAATAAGCCTAGGGAGGACGAAAATGACCTAAATGTTTATCCAATGACAAAACACACCTATTGGATGCACAAGATTGGTTAGAAACCCTAATTGGACAAGAATAAGCCTAGGGAGGACGAAAATGACTTAAATGTTCATCCAATGACACAAACACACCTATTGGATGCACAAGATTGGTTAAAAACCCTAATTGGACAAGAATAAGCCTAGGGAAGACGAAAATGACCTAAATGTTCATCCAATGACACAAATGAACTTGTTGGATGCACAAGATTGGTTAAAAACCCTAATTGGACAAGAATATGCATTAGGAGGACGAAAATGACCTAAATGTTCATCCAAAGACACAAATGAACTTATTGGATGCACAAGTTTGGTTAAAAACCCTAATTGGACAAGAAAAAGCCTAGGGAGGACGAAAATGACCTAAATGTTCAACCAATGACACAAATGAACTTATTGGATGCACAAGATTGGTTAAAATCCCTAATTGGACAAGAATAAGCTTAGGGAGGACGAAAATGACCTAAATGTTCATCCAATGACAAAAAACACCTATTGGATGCACAAGATTGGTTAAAAACCCTAATTGCACAATACTAAGCCTAGGGAGGACGAAAACCACCTAAATGTTCATCCAATGACACAAATGAACTTATTGGATGCACAAGATTGCTTAAAACCCTAATTGGACAAGAATAAGACTAGGGAGGACGAAAATGAATTAAATGTTCATCCAATGACACAAACACACCTATTGGATGCACAAGATTGGTTAGAAACCCTAATTGAACAAGAATAAGCCTAGGGAGGACGAAAATGACCTAAATGTTCATCCAATGACACAAATGAACTTATTGGATGCACAAGATTGCTTAAAAACCCTAATTGGACAAGAATAAGTCTAGGGAGGACGAAAATGACCTAAATGTTCATCCAATGACACAAATGAACTTATTGGATCCACAAGATTGGTTAAAAACCCTAATTAGACAAGAATAAGCATTGGGAGGACGAAAATGACCTAAATGTTCATCCAAAGACACAAATGAACTTATTGGATGCACAAGATTGCTTAAAAACCCAAATTGGACAAGAATAAGCCTAGGGAGGATGAAAATGACCTAAATGTTCAACGAATGACACAAATGAACTCATTGGATGCACAAGATTGGTTAAAAACCCTAATTGGACAAGAATAAGCCTAGGGAGGACGAAAATGACCTAAATGTTTATCCAATGACAAAACACACCTATTGGATGCACAAGATTGGTTAGAAACCCTAATTGGACAAGAATAAGCCTAGGGAGGACGAAAATGACTTAAATGTTCATCCAATGACACAAACACACCTATTGGATGCACAAGATTGGTTAAAAACCCTAATTGGACAAGAATAAGCCTAGGGAAGACGAAAATGACCTAAATGTTCATCCAATGACACAAATGAACTTGTTGGATGCACAAGATTGGTTAAAAACCCTAATTGGACAAGAATAAGCCTTGGGAGGACGAAAATGACCTAAATGTTCATCCAATGACACAAATGAACTTATTGAATGCACAAGATTGGTTAAAAATCCTAATTGGACAAAAATAAGCCTACGGAGGACGAAAATGACTTAAATCTTAATCCAATGACACAAACACACCTATTGGATGCACAAGATTGGTTAAAAACCCTAATTTGACAAGAATCAGTCTAGGGAGGACGAAAATGACTTAAATGTTAATCCAATGACACAAATGAACTTATTTGATGCACAAGATTGCTTAAAACCCTAATTGGACAAGAATTAGTCTTGGGAGGACGAAAATGACCTAAATGTTCATCCAATGACACAAACACACCTATTAGATGCACAAGATTGGTTAAAAACCCTAATTGGACAACAATAAGCCTAGGGAGGATGAAAATGACCTAAATGTTCATCTAATGACACAAACACACCTATTGGATGCACAAGATTGGTTACAAACCCTAATTGCACAAAACTATGCCTAGGGAGGACGAAAATCACCTAAATGTTCATCCAATGACACAAATGAACTTATTGGATGCACAAGATTGCTTAAAACCCTAATTGGACAAGAATAAGACTAGGGAGGACGAAAATGACCTAAATGTTCATCCAATGACACAAACACACCTATTGGATGCACAAGATTGGTTAGAAACCCTAATTGAACAAGAATAAGCCTAGGGAGGACGAAAATTACCTAAATGTTCATCTAATGACACAAATGAACTTATTGGATGCACAAGATTGCTTAAAAACCCTAATTGGACAAGAATAAGCCTAGGGAGGACGAAAATAACCTAAATGTTCATCCAATGACACAAATGAACTTATTGGATGCACAAGATTGGTTAAAAACCCTAATTGGACAAGAATAAGCCTAGGGAGGACGAAAATGACCTAAATGTTCATCCAATGACACAAATGAACTTTTTGGATGCACAAGATTGCTTAAAAACCCTAATTAGACAAGAATAAGCCTAGGGAGGACGAAAATGACCTAAATGATCATCCAATGACACAAACACACCTATTGGATGCATAAGATTGGTTAGAAATCCTAATTGGACAAGAATAAGCCTAGGGAAGACGAAAATGACCTAAATGTTCATCCAATGACACAAACACACCTATTGGATGCACAAGATTGGTTAAAAACCCTAATTGGACAAGAATAAGCCTAGGGAGGACGAAAATGACCTAAATGTTCATCCAATGACACAAATGAACTTATTGGATGCACAAGATTGGTTAGAAACCCTAATTGGACAAGAGTAAGCCTAGGGAGGACGAAAATGACCTAAATGTTCATCCAATGACACAAATGAACTTATTGGAAGCACAAGATTGCTTATAAACCCTAATTGGTCAAGAATAAGCCTAGGGAGGACGAAAATGACCTAAATGTTCATCCAATGACACAAATGAACTTATTTGATGCACAAGATTGCTTGAAAACCTAATTGGACAAGAATAAGCCTAGGGAGGAGGAAAAATGACCTAAATGTTCATCCAATGACACAAATGAACTTATTGGATGCACAAGATTGCTTAAAACCCTAATTGGACAAGAATAAGACTAGGGAGGACGAAAATGACCTAAATGTTCATCCAATGACACAAACACACCTATTGGATGCACAAGATTGGTTAGAAACCCTAATTGAACAAGAATAAGCCTAGGGAGGACGAAAATCACTTAAATCTTAATTCAATGACACAAATGAACTTATTGGATGCACAAGATTGCTTAAAATCCTAATTGGACAAGAATAAGACTAGGGAGGACGAAAATGACCTAAATGTTCATCCAATGACACAAACACACCTATTGGATGCACAAGATTGGTTAAAAACCCTAATTGGACAAGAATAAGCCTAGGGATGACGAAAATGACCTAAATGTTCATCCAATGACACAAATGAACTTATTGGATGCACAAGATTGGTTAAAAACCCTAATTGGACAAGAATAAGCCTAGGGTGGACGAAAATGACCTAAATGTTTATCCAATGACACAAATGAACTTATTGGATTCACAAGATTGGTTAAAAACCCTAATTGGACAAGAATAAGCCTAGGGAGGACGAAAATGACCTAAATGTTCATCCAATGACACAAACACACCTATTGGATGCACAAGATTGGTTAAAAACCCTAATTGGACAAGAATAAGCCTAGGGAGGACGAAAATGACCTAAATGTTCATCCAATGACACAAATGAACTTATTGGATGCACAAGATTGGTTAAAAACCCTAATTGGACAAGAATAAGACTAGGGAGGACGAAAATGACCTAAATGTTCATCCAATGACACAAATAAACTTATTGGATGCACAAGATTGGTTAGAAACCCTAATTGGACAAGAATAAGTCTAGGGAGGACGAAAATGACCTAAATGTTCATCAAATGACTAAACACACTTATTGGATGCACAAGATTGGTTAGAAACCCTAATTGGACAAGAATAAGCCTAGGGAGGACGAAAATGACCTAAATGTTCACCCAATGACACAAATGAACTTATTGGATGCACAAGATTGGTTAAAAACCCTAATTGGACAAGAATAAGCCTAGGGAGGAAGAAAATGACCTAAATGTTCATCCAATGACACAAACACACCTATTGGATACACAAGATTGGTTAAAAACCGTAATTGGACAAGAATAAGCATAGGGAGGACGAAAATGACCTAAATGTTCATCCAATGACACAAATTAACTTATTGGATGCACAAGATTGGTTAAAAACCCTAATTGGACAAGAATAAGCCTAGGGAGGATGAAAATGACCTAAATGTTCATCCAATGACACAAACACACCTATTGGATGCACAAGATTGGTTAGAAACCCTAATTGGACAAGAATATGCCTAGGGAGGACGAAAATGACCTAAATGTTCATCCAATGACACAAATAAACTTATTGGATGCACAAGATTGGTTAAAAACCCTAATTGGACAAGAATAAGCCTAGGGAGGACGAAAATGACCTAAATGTTAATCCAATGACACAACTCAACTTATTGGATGCACAAGATTGGTTAAAAACCCTAATTGGACAAGAATAAGCCTAGGGAGGACGAAAATGACCTAATTGATCATCCAATCACACAAACACACCTATTGGATTCACAAGATTGGTTAAAAACCGTAATTGGACAAGACTAAGCCTAGGGAGGACGAAAATGACCTAATTGATCATCCAATGACACAAACACACCTATTGGATGCACAAGATTGGTTAAAAACCCTAATTGGACAAGAATATGCCTAGGGAGGACGAAAATGACCTAATTGATCATCCAATGACACAAACACACCTATTGGATGCACAAGATTGGTTAAAAACCCTAATTGGACAAGAATAAGCCTAGGGAGGAAGAAAATAACCTAATTGATCATCCAATGACACAAACACACCTATTGGATGCACAAGATTGGTTAAAAACCCTAATTGGACAAGAATATGCCTAGGGAGGACGAAAATGACCTAAATGTTAATCCAATGACACAAACACATCTATTGGATGCACAAGATTGGTTAAAAACCCTAATTGGACAAGAATATGCCTAGGGAGGACGAAAATGACCTAATTGATCATCCAATGACACAAACACACCTATTGGATGCACAAGATTGGTTAAAAACCCTAATTGGACAAGAATAAGCCTAGGCAGGACGAAAATTACCTAATTGATCATCCAATGACACAAACACACCTATTGGATGCACAAGATTGGTTAAAAACCCTAATTGGACAAGAATATGCCTAGGGAGGACGAAAATGACCTAATTGATCATCCAATGACACAAATGAACTTATTGGATGCACAAGATTGCTTAAAACCCTAATTGGACAAGAATAAGACTAGGGAGGACGAAAATGACCTAAATGTTCATCCAATGACACAAACACACCTATTGGATGCACAAGATTGGTAAGAAACCCTAATTGAACAAGAATAAGCCTAGGGAGGACAAAAATGACCTAAATGTTCATCCAATGACACAAATGAACTTATTGGATGCACAAGATTGCTTAAAAACCCTAATTGGACAAGAATAAGCCTAGGGAGGACGAAAATGACCTAAATGTTCATCCAATGACACAAATGAACTTATTGGATGCACAAGATTGCTTAAAAACCCTAATTGGACAAGAATAAGCCTAGGGAGGACGAAAAATGACCTAAATGGTCATCCAATAACACAAATGAACTTATTGGATGCACAAGATTGCTTAAAACCCTAATTGGACAAGAATAAGACTAGGGAGGACGAAAATGACCTAAATGTTCATCCAATGACACAAACACACCTATTGGATGCACAAGATTGGTTAGAAACCCTAATTGAACAAGAATAAGCCTAGAGAGGACGAAAATGACTTAAATCTTAATCCAATGACACAAATGAACTTATTGGATGCACAAGATTGCTTTAAACCCTAATTGGACAAGAATAAGACTAGGGAGGATGAAAATGACCTAAATGTTCATCAAATGACACAAACACACCTATTGGATGCACAAGATTGGTTAAAATCCCTAATTGGACTACAATAAGCCTAGGGAGGATGAAAATGACCTAAATGTTCATCTAATGACACAAACACACCTATTGGATGCACAAGATTGGTTAAAAACCCTAATTGCACAAAACTAAGCCTAGTGAGGACGAAAATAACCTAAATGTTCATCCAATGACACAAATGAACTTATTGGATGCACAAGATTGCTTATAACCCTAATTGGACAAGAATAAGACTAGGGAGGACGAAAATGACCTAAATGTTCATCCAATGACACAAACACACCTATTGGATGCACAAGATTGGTCAGAAACCCTAATTGAACAAGAATAAGCCTAGGGAGGACGAAAATGACCTAAATGTTCATCCAATGACACAAATGAACTTATTGGATGCACAAGATTGCTTACAAACCCTAATTGGACAAGAATAAGCCTAGGGAGGACGAAAATGACCTAAATGTTCATCCAATGACACAAATGAAGTTATTGGATGCACAAGATTGGTTAAAAACCCTAATTGGACAACAATAAGCCTTGGGAGGACGAAAATGACCTAAATGTTCATCCAATGACACAAATGAACTTATTGGATGCACAGGATTGCTTAAAACCATAATTGGACAAGAATAAGACTAGGGAGGACGAAAATGACCTAAATGTTCATCCAATGACACAAACACAAGATTGGTTAGAAACCCTAATTGAACAAGAATAAGCCTAGGGAGGACGAAAATGACTTAAATCTTAATCCAATGACACAAATGAACTTATTGGATGCACAAGATTGCTTAAAACCCTAATTGGACAAGAATAAGACTAGGGAGGACGAAAATGACCTAAATGTTCATCCAATGAGACACAAACACACTTATTGGATGCACAAGATTGGTTAGAAACCCTAATTGGACAAGAATTAGCCTAGGGAGGACGAAAATTATCTAAATGTTCATCCAATGACACAAATGAACTTATTGGATGCACAAGATTGCTTAAAAACCCTAATTGGACAAGAATAAGCCTAGGGAGGACGAAAATGACCTAAATGTTCATCCAATGACACAAATGAACTTATTGGATGCACAAGATTGGTTAAAAGCCCTAATTGGACAAGAATAAGCCTTGGGAGGACGAAAATGACCTAAATGTTCATCCAATGACACAAATGAACTTATTGGATGCACAAGATTGGTTAAAAACCCTAATTGGACAAGAATAAGCCTAGGGAGGACGAAAAATGACCTAAATGTTCATCCAATGACACAAATGAACTTATTGGATGCACAAGATTGCTTAAAACCCTAATTGGACAAGAATAAGCCTAGGGAGGACGAAAATGTTCATCCAATGACACAAATGAACTTATTGGATGCACAAGAATGCTTAAAAACCCTAATTGGACAAGAATAAGCCTAGGGAGGACGAAAAATGACCTAAATGTTCATCCAATGACACAAATGAACTTATTGGATGCACAAGATTGCTTAAAACCCTAATTGGACAAGAATAAGACTAGGGAGGACGAAAATGACCTAAATGTTCCTCCAATGACACAAACACACCTATTGGATGCACAAGATTGGTTAGAAACCCTAATTGAACAAGAATAAGCCTAGGGAGGACGAAAATGACTTAAATCATAATCCAATGACATAAATGAACTTATTGGATGCACAAGATTGCTTTAAACCCTAATTAGACAAGAATAAGACTAGGGAGGACGAAAATGACCTAAATGTTCATCCAATGACACAAACACACCTATTGGATGCACAAGATTGGTTAAAAACCCTAATTGGACAAGAATAAGCCTAGGGAGGACGAAAATGACCTAAATGTTCATCCAATGACACAAATGAACTTATTGGATGCACAAGATTGGTTAGAAACCTTAATTAGACAAGAATAAGCCTAGGGAGGACGAAAATGACCTAAATGTTCATCCAATGACACAAATGAACTTATTGGATGCACAAGATTGCTTAAAACCCTAATTGGATAAGAATAAGCCTTGGGAGGACGAAAATGACCTAAATGTTCATCGAATGACACAAACACACCTATTGGATGCACAAGATTTGCTTAAAACCCTAATTGGACAAGAATAAGACTAGGGAGGACAAAAATGACCTAAATGTTCATCCAATGACACTAATGAACTTATTGGATGCACAAGATTGCTTAAAACCCTAATTGGACAAGAATAAGACTAGGGAGGACGAAAATGAACTAAATAATCATCCAATGACACAAACACACCTATTGGATGCACAAGATTGGTTAGAAACCCTAATTGGACAAGAATAAGCCTAGGGAGGACGAAAATGACCTAAATGTTCATCCAATGACACAAATGAACTTATTGGATGCACAAGATTGCTTAAAAACCCTAATTGGACAAGAATAAGCCTAGGGAGGACGAAAATGACCTAAATGTTCATCCAATGACACAAATGAACTTATTGGATGCACAAGATTGGTTAGAAACCCTAATTGGACAAGAATAAGCCTTGGGAGGACGAAAATGACCTAAATGTTCATCTAATAACACAAATGAACTTATTAGATGCACAAGATTGGTTAAAAACCCTAATTGGACAAGAATAAGCCTAGGGTGGACGAAAATGACCTAAATGTTCATCCAATGACACAAATGAACTTATTGGATGCACAAGATTGGTTAAAAACCCTAATTGCACAAGAATAAGCCTAGGGAGGACGAAAATGACTTAAATGTTCATCCAATCACACAAATGAACTTATTGGATGCACAGGATTGGTAAAAAACCCTAATTGGACAAGAATAAGCCTAGGGTGGACGAAAATGACCTAAATGATCATCCAATGACACAAATGAACTTATTGCATGCACAAGATTGCTTAAAAACCCTAATTGGACAAGAATAACCCTAGGGAGGACGAAAATGACTTAAATGTTAATCCAATGACACAAATGAAGTTATTGGACGCACAAGATTGGTTAAAAACCCTAATTGGACAAGAATAAGCCTAGGGTGGACGAAAATGACCTAAATGTTCATCCAATGACACAAATGAACTTATTGGATGCACAAGATTGGTTAAAAACCCTAATTGCACAAGAATAAGCCTAGGGAGGACGAAAATGACCTAAATGTTCATCCAATGACACAAACGAACTTATTGGATGAACAAGATTGCTTAAAACCCTAATTGGACAAGAATAAGACTAGGGAGGACAGAAATGACCTAAATGTTCATCCAATGACACAAACACACCTATTGGATGCACAAGATTGGTTAAAAACCCTAATTGGACAAGAATAAGCCTAGGGAGGACGAAAATGACCTAAATGTTCATCCAATGACACAAATGAACTTATTGGATGCACAAGATTGCTTAAAAACCCTAATTGGACAAGAATTATTCTAGGGAGGACGAAAATGACCTAAATGTTTATCCAATGACACAAACACACCTATTGGATGCACAAGATTGGTTTAAAACCCTAATTGGACAAGAATAAGCCTAGGGAGGACGAAAATAACCTAAATGTTCAACCAATGACATAAATGAACTTATTGGATGCACAAGATTGGTTAAAAACCCTAATTGGAAAAGAATAAGCCTAGGGAAGACGAAAATGACCTAAATGTTTATCCAATGACAAAACACACATATTGGATGCACAAGATTGGTTAGAAATCCTAATTGGACAAGAATAAGCATAGGGAGGACAAAAATGACCTAAATGTTCATCCAATGACACAAATGAACTTATTGGATGTACAAGATTGCTTAAAAACCCTAATTGGACAAGAATAAGCCTTGGGAGGACAAAAATGACCTAAATGTTCATCCAATGACACAAACGAACTTATTGGATGCACAAGATTGCTTAGAAACCCTAATTGGACAAGAATAAGCCTAGGGAGGACGAAAATGACCTAAATGTTCATCCAATGACAGAAATACACCTATTGGATGCATAAAATTGGTTAAAAACCCAAATTGGACAAGAATAAGCCTAGGGTGGACGAAAATGACCTAAATGTTCATCCAATGACACAAATGAACTTATTTGATGCACAAGATTGGTTAAAAATCCTAATTGCACAAGAATAAGCCTAGGGAGGACGAAAATGACTTAAATGTTCATCCAATGACACAAACGAACTTATTGGATGCACAAGATTGCTTAAAACCCTAATTGGACAAGAATAAGACTAGGGAGGACGGAAATGACCTAAATGTTCATCCAATGACACAAACACACCTATTGGATGCACAAGATTGGTTAAAAACCCTAATTGGACAAGAATAAGCCTAGGGAGGACGAAAATGACCTAAATGTTCAACCAATGACACAAATGAACTTATTGGATGCACAAGATTGATTAAAACCCTAATTGGACAAGAATAAGACTAGGGAGGAAGAAAATGACCTAAATGTTTATCCAATGACACAAACACACCTATTGGATGCACAAGATTGGTTAAAAACCCTAATTGGACAAGAATAAGCCTAGGGAGGACGAAAATGACCTAAATGTTAAACCAATGACATAAATGAACTTATTGGATGCACAAGATTGGTTAAAAACCCTAATTGGAAAAGAATAAGCCTAGGGAAGACGAAAATGACCTAAATGTTCATCCAATGACAAAACACACATATTGGATGCACAAGATTGGTTAGAAATCCTAATTGGACAAGAATAAGCATAGGGAGGACAAAAATGACCTAAATGTTCATCCAATGACACAAATGAACTTATTGGATGCACAAGATTGCTTAAAAACCCTAATTGGACAAGAATAAGCCTAAGGAGGACAAAAATGACCTAAATGTTCATCCAATGACACAAATGAACTTATTGGATGCACAAGATTGCTTAAAAACCCTAATTGGACATGAATAAGCCTCGGGAGGACGAAAATGACCTAAATGTTCATCCAATGACACAAATGAACTTATTGGATGCACAAGATTGGTTAAAAACCCTAATTGGACAAGAATAAGCCTTGGGTGGACGAAAATGACCTAAATGTTCATCCAATGACACAAATGAACTTATTGGATGCACAAGATTGGTTAAAAACCCTAATTGGACAAGAATAAGCCTACGGAGGACGAAAATGACTTAAATCTTAATCCAATGACACAAACACACCTATTGGATGCACAAGATTGGTTAAAAACCCTAATTTGACAAGAATCAATCTAGGGAGGACGAAAATGACCTAAATGTTCATCCAATGACACAAATGAAATTATTGGATGCACAAGATTGCTTAAAAACCCTAATTGGACAAGAATAAGTCTAGGGAGGACGAAAATGACCTAAATGTTTATCCAATGACACAAACACACCTATTGGATGCACAAGATTGGTTTAAAACCCTAATTGGACAAGAATAAGCCTAGGGAGGACGAAAATAACCTAAATGTTCAACCAATGACATAAATGAACTTATTGGATGCACAAGATTGGTTAAAAACCCTAATTGGAAAAGAATAAGCCTAGGGAAGACGAAAATGACCTAAATGTTCATCCAATGACAAAACACACATATTGGATGCACAAGATTGGTTAGAAATCCTAATTGGACAAGAATAAGCATAGGGAGGACAAAAATGACCTAAATGTTCATCCAATGACACAAATGAACTTATTGGATGTACAAGATTGCTTAAAAACCCTAATTGGACAAGAATAAGCCTTGGGAGGAAAAAATGACCTAAATGTTCATCCAATGACACAAACGAACTTATTGGATGCACAAGATTGCTTAGAAACCCTAATTGGACAAGAATAAGCCTAGGGAGGACGAAAATGACCTAAATGTTCATCCAATGACAGAAATACACCTATTGAATGCATAAAATTGGTTAAAAACCCTAATTGGACAAGAATAAGCCTAGGGTGGACGAAAATGACCTAAATGTTCATCCAATGACACAAATGAACTTATTGGATGCACAAGATTGGTTAAAAATCCTAATTGCACAAGAATAAGCCTAGGGAGGACGAAAATGACCTAAATGTTCATCCAATGACACAAACGAACTTATTGGATGCACAAGATTGCTTAAAACCCTAATTGGACAAGAATAAGACTAGGGAGGACGGAAATGACCTAAATGTTCATCCAATGACACAAACACACCTATTGGATGCACAAGATTGGTTAAAAACCCTAATTGGACAAGAATAAGCCTAGGGAGGACGAAAATGACCTAAATGTTCATCCAATGACACAAATGAACTTATTGGATGCACAAGATTGGTTAGAAACCCTAATTGGACAAGAATAAGCCTTGGGAGGACGAAAAATGACCTATATGTTCATCCAATGACACAAATGAACTTATTGGATGCACAAGATTGCTTAAAACCATAATTGGACAAGAATAATACTAGGGAGGACGAAAATGACCTAAATGTTCATCCAATGACACAAACACACCTATTGGATGCAAAAGATTGGTTAGAAACCCTAATTTGACAAGAATAAGCCTAGGGAGGACGAAAATGACCTAAATGTTCATCCAATGACACAAACACACCTATTGGATGCACAAGATTGGTTAAAAACCCTAATTGGACAAGAATAAGCCTAGGGAGGACGAAAATGACCTAAATGTTCATCCAATGACACATATGAACTTATTGGATGCACAAGATTGGTTAGAAATCCTAATTGGACAAGAATAAGCCTAGGGAGGACGAAAATGACCTAAATGTTCATCCAATGACACAAATGAACTTATTGGATGCACAAGATTGCTTATAAACCCTAATTGGACAAGAATAAGCCTAGGGAGGACGAAAATGACCTAAATGTTCATCCAATGACACAAATACACCTATTGGATGCAAAAGATTGGTTAGAAACCCTAATTTGACAAGAATAAGCCTAGGGAGGACGAAATGTTCATCCAATGACACAAATACACCTATTGGATGCAAAAGATTGGTTAGAAACCCTAATTTGACAAGAATAAGCCTAGGGAGGACGAAAATGACCTAAATGTTCATCCATTGACACAAACACACCTATTGGATGCACAAGATTGGTTAAAAACCCTAATTGGACAAGAATAAGCCTAGGGAGGACGAAAATGACCTAAATGTTCATCCAATGACACAAATGAACTTATTGGATGCACAAGATTGGTTAGAAACCCTAATTGGACAAGAATAAGCCTAGGGAGGACGAAAATGACATAAATGTTCATCCAATGACACAAACACACCTATTAGATGCACAAGATTGCTTAAAAACCCTAATTGGACAAGAATAAGCCTTGGGAGGACGAAAATGACCTAAATGTTCATCCAATGACACAAATGAACTTAATTGATGCACAAGATTGGTTAAAAAGCCTAATTGGACAAGAATAAGCCTAGGGTGGACGAAAATGACCTAAATGTTTATCCAATGACACAAATGAACTTATTGGATGCACAAGATTGGTTAAAAACCCTAATTGGACAAGAATAAGCCTAGGGTGGTCGAAAATGACCTAAATGTTTATCCAATGACACAAATGAACTTATTGGATGCACAAGATTGGTTAGAAACCCTAATTTGACAAGAATAAGCCTATGGAGGACGAAAATGACCTAAATGTTCATCCAATGACACAAACACACCTATTGGATGCACAAGATTGGTTAAAAACCCTAATTGGACAACAATAAGCCTTGGGAGGACGAAAATGACCTAAATGTTCATCCAATGACACAAATGAACTTATTGGATGCACAAGATTGCTTAAAAACCCTAATTGGACAAGAATAAGCCTAGGGAGGACGAAAATGACCTAAATGTTTATCCAATGACACAAATACACCTATTGGAATCACAAGATTGGTTAGAAACCCTAATTGGACAAGAATAAGCCTAGGGAGGACATAAATGACCTAAATGTTCATCCAATGACACAAACACACCTATTGGATGCACAAGATTGGTTAAAAACCCTAATTGGACAAGAATAAGCCTAGGGAGGACGAAAATGACCTAAATGTTCATCCAATGACACAAATGAACTTATTGGATGCACAAGATTGGTTAAAAACCCTAATTGGACAAGAATAAGCCTAGGGAGGACGAAAATGACCTAAATGTCCATCCAATGACACAAACACACCTATTGGATGAACAAGATTGGTTAGAAACCCTAATTGGACAAGAATAAGCCTTGGGAGGACGAAAATGACCTAAATGTTAATCCAATGACACAAATGAACTTATTGGATGCACAAGATTGGTTAAAAACCCTAATTGGACAAGAATAAGCCTAGGGAGGACGAAAATGACCTAAATGTTAATCCAATGACACAAACCAACCTATTGGATGCACAAGATTGGTTAAAAACCCTAATTGGACAAGAATATGCCTAGGGAGGACGAAAATGACCTAATTGATCATCCAATGACACAAACACACCTATTGGATGCACAAGATTGGTTAAAAACCCTAATTGGACAAGAATAAGCCTAGGGTGGACGAAAATGACCTAAATGTTTATCCAATGACACAAATGAACTTATTGGATGGACAAGATTGGTTAAAAACCCTAATTGGACAAGAATAAGCCTAGGGAGGACTAAAATGACCTAAATGTTCATCCAATGACACAAACACACCTATTGGATGAACAAGATTGGTTAAAAACCCTAATTGGACAAGAATAAGCCTCAGGAGGACGAAAATGACCTAAATGTTCATCCAATGACACAAACACACCTATTGGATGCACAAGATTGGTTAAAAACCCTAATTGGACAAGAATAAGCCTAGGGAGGACGAAAATGACCTAAATGTTCATCCAATGACACAAACACACCTATTGGATGCACAAGATTGGTTAAAAACCCTAATTGGACAAGAATAAGCCTAGGGAGGACGAAAATGACGTAAATGTTCATCCAATGACACAAATGAACTTATTGGATGCACAAGATTGGTTAAAAACCCTAACTGGACAAGAATAAGCCTAGGGAGGACGAAAATGACCTAAATGTTCATCCAATGACACAAACACACCTATTGGATGCACAAGATTGGTTAAAAACCCTAATTGGACAAGAATATGCCTAGGGAGGACGAAAATGACTTAAATCTTAATCCAATGACACAAATGAACTTATAAGATGCACAAGATTGCTTAAAAACCCTAATTGGACAAGAATAAGCCTAGGGAGGACGAAAATGACCTAAATGTTCATCCAATGACACAAATGAACTTATTGGATGCACAAGATTGCTTAAAACCCTAATTGGACAAGAATAAGACTAGGGAGGACGAAAATGACCTAAATGTTCATCCAATGACACAAACACACCTATTGGATGCACAAGATTGGTTAGAAACCCTAATTGAACAAGAATAAGCCTAGGGAGGATGAAAATGACTTAATTCTTAATCCAATGACACAAATGAACTTATTGGATGCACAAGATTGCTTAAAACCCTAATTGGACAAGAATAAGACTAGGGAGGACGAAAATGACCTAAATGTTCATCCAATGACACAAACACACCTATTGGATGCAAAAGATTGGTTAAAAACCCTAATTGGACAACAATAAGCCTAGGGAGGATGAAAATGACCTAAATGTTCATCTAATGACACAAACACACCTATTGGATGCACCAGATTGGTTAAAAACCCTAATTGCACAAAACTAAGCCTAGGGAGGACGAAAATAACCTAAATGTTCATCCAATGACACAAATGAACTTATTGGATGCACAAGATTGCTTAAAACCCTAATTGGACAAGAATAAGACTAGGGAGGACGAAAATGACCTAAATGTTCATCGAATGACACAAACAGACCTATTGGATGAACAAGATTGGTTAGAAACCCTAATTGAACAAGAATAATCCTTGGGAAGACGAAAATGACCTAAATGTTCATCCAATGACACAAATGCACTTATTGGATGCACAAGATTGGTTAAAAACCCTAATTGGACAAGAATAAGCCTAGGGTGGACGCAAATGACCTAAATGTTCATCCAATGACACAAATGAACTTATTGGATGCACAAGATTGGTTAAAAACCCTAATTGGACAAGAATAAGCCTAGGGGGAACGAAAATGACCTAAATGTTCATCCAATGACACAAACACACCTATTGGATGCACAAGATTGGTTAAAAACCCTAATTGGACAAGAATAAGCCTAGGGAGGACGAAAATGACCTAAATGTTCATCCAATGACACAAATTAACTTATTGGATGCACAAGATTGGTTAAAAACCCTAATTGGACAAGAATAAGCCTTGGGAGTACGAAAATGACCTAAATGTTCATCCAATGACACAAACACACCTATTGGATGCACAAGATTGGTTAAAAACCCTAATTGGACAAGAATAAGCCTAGGGAGGACGAAAATGACCTAAATGTTCATCCAATGACACAAATGAACTTATTGGATGCACAAGATTGGTTAGAAACCCTAATTGGACAAGAGTAAGCCTAGGGAGGACGAAAATGACCTAAATGTTCATCCAATGACACAAATGAACTTATTGGAAGCACAAGATTGCTTATAAACCCTAATTGGTCAAGAATAAGCCTAGGGAGGACGAAAATGACCTAAATGTTCATCCAATGACACAAATGAACTTATTTGATGCACAAGATTGCTTGAAAACCTAATTGGACAAGAATAAGCCTAGGGAGGAGGAAAAATGACCTAAATGTTCATCCAATGACACAAATGAACTTATTGGATGCACAAGATTGCTTAAAACCCTAATTGGACAAGAATAAGACTAGGGAGGACGAAAATGACCTAAATGTTCATCCAATGACACAAACACACCTATTGGATGCACAAGATTGGTTAGAAACCCTAATTGAACAAGAATAAGCCTAGGGAGGACGAAAATCACTTAAATCTTAATTCAATGACACAAATGAACTTATTGGATGCACAAGATTGCTTAAAAACCCTAATTGGACAAGAATAAGCCTACGGAGGACGAAAATGACCTAAATGTTCATCCAATGACACAAATACACCTATTGGATGCAAAAGATTGGTTAGAAACCCTAATTTGACAAGAATAAGCCTAGGGAGGACGAAAATGACCTAAATGTTCATCCAATGACACAAACACACCTATTGGATGCACAAGATTGGTTAAAAACCCTAATTGGACAAGAATAAGCCTAGGGAGGACGAAAATGACCTAAATGTTCATCCAATGACACAAATGAACTTATTGGATGCACAAGATTGGTTAAAAACCTTAATGGGACAAGTATAAGCCTAGGGAGGACGAAAATGACCTAAATGTTCATCCAATGACACAAACACACCTATTGGATGCACAAGATTGGTTAAAAACCCTAATTGGACAAGAATAAGCCTAGGGAGGACGAAAATGACCTAAATGTTCATCCAATGACACAAAAAGACACCTATTGGATGCACAAGATTGGTTAAAAACCCTAATTGGACAAGAATAAGCCTAGGGTTGACGAAAATGACCTAAATGTTTATCCAATGACACAAACACACCTATTGGATGCACAAGATTGGTTAAAAACCCTAATTGGACAAGAATAAGCCTAGGGAGGACGAAAATGACCTAAATGTTCATCCAATGACACAAATGAACTTATTGGATGCACAAGATTGGTTAAAAACATTAATTGGACAAGAATAAGCCTAGGGAGGACGATAATGACCTAAATGTTCATCCAATGACACAAATGAACTTATTGGATGCACAAGATTGGTTAAAAACCCTAATTGGACAAGAATAAGCCTAGGGAGGACGAAAATGACCTAAATGTTCATCCAATGACACAAATGAACTTATTGGATGCACAAGATTGGTTGAAAACCCTAATTGGACAAGAATAAGCCTAGGGAGGACGAAAATAACCTAAATGTTCATCCAATGACACAAACGAACTTATTGGATGCACAAGATTGGTTAAAACCCTAATTGGACAAGAATAAGCCTAGGGTGGACGAAAATGACCTAAATGTTCGTCCAATGACACAAACACACCTATTGGATGCACAAGATTGCATAAAAACCCTAATTGGACAAGAATAAGACTACGGATGACGAAAATGACCTAAATGTTCATCCAATGACAGAAATGAACTTATTGGATGCACAAGATTGGTTAAAAACCCTAATTGGACAAGAATAAGCATAGGGAGGACGAAAATGACCTAAATGTTCATCCAATGACACAAATGAACTTATTGGATGCACAAGATTGGTTAAAAACCCTAATTGGACAAGAATAAGCCTTGGGTGGACGAAAATGACCTAAATGTTCATCCAATGACACAAATGAACTTATTGGATGCACAAGATTGGTTAAAAACCCTAATTGGACAAGAATAAGCCTACGGAGGACGAAAATGACTTAAATCTTAATCCAATGACACAAACACACCTATTGGATGCACAAGATTGGTTAAAAACCCTAATTTGACAAGAATCAATCTAGGGAGGACGAAAATGACCTAAATGTTCATCCAATGACACAAACACACTTATTGGATGCATAAGATTGGTTAAAAACCCTAATTGGACAACAATAAGCCTAGGGAGGACGAAAATGACCTAAATGTTCATCCAATGACACAAACACACCTATTGGATGCACAAGATTGGTTAAAAACCCTAATTCCACAAAAATAAGCTTAGGGAGGACGAAAATGACCTAAACGTTCATCCAATGACACAAATGAACCTATTGGATGCACAAGATTGCTTAAAACCCTAATTGGACAAGAATAAGCCTAGGGAGGACGAAAATGACCTAAATGTTCATCCAATGACAAAAAACACCTATTGGATGCACAAGATTGGTTAAAAACCCTAACTGCACAATACTAAGCCTAGGGAGGACGAAAATCACCTAAATGTTCATCATATGACACAAATGAACTTATTGGATGCACAAGATTGCTTAAAACCCTAATTGGACATGAATATGACTAGGGAGGACGAAAATGACCTAAATGTTCATCCAATGACACAAACACACCTATTGGATGCACAAGATTGGTTAGAAACCCTAATTGAACAAGAATAAGCCTAGGGAGGACGAAAATGACCTAAATGTTCATCCAATGACACAAATGAAATTATTGGATGCACAAGATTGCTTAAAAACCCTAATTGGTCAAGAATAAGCCTAGGGAGGACGAAAATGACCTAAATGTTCATCCAATGACACAAACACACCTATTGGATGCACAACATTGGTTAAAAACCCTAATTGGACAAGAATAAGCCTAGGGTGGACGAAAATGACCTAAATGTTCATCCAATGACACAAATGAACTTATTGGATGCACAAGATTGGTTAAAAACCCTAATTGCACAAGAATAAGCCTAGGGAGGACGAAAATGACCTAAATGTTCATCCAATGACACAAGTGAACTTATTGGATGCACAAGATTGCTTAAAACCCTAATTGGACAAGAATAAGACTAGGGAGGACGGAAATGACCTAAATGTTCATCCAATGACACAAACACTCCTATTGGATGCACAAGATTGGTTAAAAACCCTAATTGGACAAGAATATGCCTAGGGAGGACGAAAATGACCTAAATGTTCAACCAATGACACAAATGAACTTATTGGATGCACAAGATTGGTTAAAAACCCTAATAGGACAAGAATAAGCCATGGGAGGACGAAAATGACCTAAATGTTCATCCAATGACACAAACACACCTATTGGATGCACAAGATTGGTTAAAAACCCTAATTGGATAACAATAAGCCTAGGGAGGATGGAAATAACCTAAATGTTAATCTAATGACACAAACACACCTATAGGATGCAGAAGATTGGTTAAAAACCCTAATTGCACAAAAATAAGCCTGGGGAGGACGAAAATGACCTAAATGTTCATCCAATGACACAAATGAACTTATTGGATGCACAAGATTGATTAAAACCAAAATTGGACAAGAATAAGACTAGGGAGGACGAAAATGACCTAAATGTTCATCCAATGACACAAACACACCTATTGGATGCACAAGATTGGTTAAAAACCCTAATTGGACAAGAATAAGCCTAGGGAGGACGAAAATGACCTAAATGTTCAACCAATGACACAAATTAACTTATTAGATGCACAAGATTGGTTAAAAACCCTAATTGGAAAAGAATAAGCCTAGGGAGGACGAAAATGACCTAAATGTTCATCCAATGACAAAACACACATATTGGATGCACAAGATTGGTTAGAAACCATAATTGGACAAGAACAAGCCTAGGGAGGACAAAAATGACCTGAATGTTCATCCAATGACACAACTGAACTTATTGGATGCACAAGATTGCTTAAAAACCCTAATTGGACATGAATAAGCCTAGGGAGGAAGAAAATGACTTAAATGTTCATCCAATGACACAAATGAACTTATTGGATGCACAAGATTCGTTAAAAACCCTTATTGGACAAGAATAAGCCTTGGGAGGACAAAAATGACCTAAATATTCATCCAATGACACAAATGAACTTATTGGATGCAAATATTGGTTAAAAACCCTAATTGGACAAGAATAAGCCTAGGGTGGACGAAAAAGACCTAAATGTTCATCCAATGACACAAATGAACTTATTGGATGCACAAGATTGCTTAAAAACCTTAATTGGACAAGACTAAGCCTAGGGAGGACGAAAATGACCTAAATGTTCATCCAATGACACAAACACACCTATGAATGCACAACATTGGTTAAAAACCCTAATTGGACAAGAATAAGCCTAGGGTGGACGAAAATGACCTAAATGTTCATCCAATGACACAAATGAACTTATTGGATGCACAAGATTGGTTAAAAACCCTAATTGCACAAGAATAAGCCTAGGGAGGACGAAAATGACCTAAATGTTCATCCAATGACACAAATGAACTTATTGGATGCACAAGATTGCTTAAAACCCTAATTGGACAAGAATAAGACTAGGGAGGACGGAAATGACCTAAATGTTCATCCAATGACACAAACACTCCTATTGGATGCTCAAGATTGGTTAAAAACCCTAATTGGACAAGAATAAGCCTAGGGAGGACGAAAATGACCTAAATGTTCAACCAATGAGACAAATGAACTTATTGGATGCACAAGATTGGTTAAAAACCCTAATTGGACAAGAATAAGCCTTGGGAGGACGAAAATGACTTAAATGTTAATCCAATGACACAAATGAACTTATTGGATGCACAAGATTGCTTAAAACCCTAATTGGACAAGAATAAGCCAAGGGAGGACGAAAATGACCTAAATGTTCATCCAATGACACAAACACTCCTGTTGGATGCACAAGATTCGTTAGAAACTCTAATTGGACAAGAATAAGCCTAGGGAGAGCGAAAATGACTTAAATGTTAATCCGATGATAGAAATGAAGTTATTGGATGCACAAGATTGCTTAAAACCCTAATTGGACAAGAATAAGACTAGGGAGGACGAAAATGACCTAAATGTTCATCCAATGACACAAACACACCTATTGGATGCACAAGATTGGTTAAAAACCCTAATTGGATAACAATAAGCCTAGGGAGGATGAAAATCACCTAAATGTTCATCTAATGACACAAACACACCTATAGGATGCACAAGATTGGTTAAAAACCCTAATTGGAAAAGAATAAGCCTAGGGAGGACGAAAATGACCTAAATGTTCATCCAATGACAATACACACATATTGGATGCACAAGATTGGTTAGAAACCCTAATTGGACAAGAATAAGCCTAGGGAGGACAAAAATGACCTAAATGTTCATCCAATGACACAACTGAACTTATTGGATGCACAACATTGCTTAAAAACCCTAATTGGACATGAATAAGCCTAGGGAGGACGAAAATGACTTAAATGTTCATCCAATGACACAAATGAACTTATTGGATGCACAAGATTGGTTAAAAACCCTAATTGGACAATAATAAGCTTTGGGAGGACGAAAATGACCTAAATGTTCATCCAATGACACAAATGAACTTATTGGATGCACAAGATTGGTTAAAAACCATAATTAGACAAGAATAAGCCTAGGGAGGACGAAAATGACTTAAATGTTAATCCAATGACACAAATGAACTTATTGGATGCACAAGATTGCTTAAAACCCTAATTGGACAAGAATAAAGCTTGGGAGGACGAAAATGACCTAAATGTTCATCAAATGACACAAACACACCTATTGGATGCACAAGATTGGTTAAAAACCCTAATTGGACAATAATAAGCCTAGGGAGGACGAAAATGACCTAAATGTTCATCCAATGACACAAACACACCTATTGGATGCACAAGATTGGTTAAAAACCCTAATTGGATAACAATAAGCCTAGGGAGGATGAAAATCACCTAAATGTTCATCTAATGACACAAACACACCTATAGGATGCACAAGATTGGTTAAAAACCCTAATTGCACAAAAATAAGCTTGGGGAGGACGAAAATGACCTAAATGTTCATCCAATGACACAAATGAACTTATTGGATGCACAAGATTGATTAAAACCCTAATTGGTTAAGAATAAGACTAGGGTTGACGAAAATGACCTAAATGTTCATCCAATGACACAAACACACCTATTGGATGCACAAGATTGGTTAAAAACCCTAATTGGACAAGAATAAGCCTAGGGAGGACGAAAATGACCTAAATGTTCAACCAATGACACAAATGAACTTATTGGATGCACAAGATTGGTTAAAAACCCTAATTGGAAAAGAATAAGCCTAGGGAGGACGAAAATGACCTAAATGTTCATCCAATGACAATACACACATATTGGATGCACAAGATTGGTTAGAAACCCTAATTGGACAAGAATAAGCCTAGGGAGGACAAAAATGACCTAAATGTTCATCCAATGACACAACTGAACTTATTGGATGCACAAGATTGCTTAAAAACCCTAATTGGACATGAATAAGCCTAGGGAGGACGAAAATGACTTAAATGTTCATCCAATGACACAAATGAACTTATTGGATGCACAAGATTGGTTAAAAACCCTAATTGGACAATAATAAGCTTTGGGAGGACGAAAATGACCTAAATGTTCATCCAATGACACAAATGAACTTATTGGATGCACAAGATTGGTTAAAAACCATAATTAGACAAGAATAAGCCTAGGGAGGACGAAAATGACCTAAATGTTCATCCAATGACACAAATGAACTTATTGGATGCACAAGATTGGTTAAAAACCCTAATTAGACAAGAATAAGCCTAGGGAGGACGAAAATGACCTAAATGTTCGTCCAATGACACAAACACACCTATTGAATGCACAAGATTGCATAAAAACCCTAATTGGACAAGAATAAGCCTAGGGAGGACGAAAATGACCTAAATGTTCGTCCAATGACACAAACACACCTATTGGATGCACAAGATTGCATAAAAACCCTAATTGGACAAGAATAAGACTAGGGAGGACGTAAATGACCTAAATGTTCCACCAATGACACAAATGAACTTATTGGATGCACAAGGTTGGTAAAAAACCCTAATTGGACAAGAATAAGCCTAGGGAGGACGAAAATGACCTAAATGTTCAACCAATGACACAAATGAACTTATTGGATGCACAAGATTGGTTAAAAACCCTAATTGGACAAGAATAAGCCTAGGGAGGACGAAAATGACCTAAATGTTCCTCCAATGACACAAATGAACTTATTGGATGCACAAGGTTGGTTAATAACCCTAATTGGACAAGAATAAGCCTAGGGAGGACGAAAATGACCTAAATGTTCAACCAATGACACAAATGAACTTATTGGATGCACAAGATTGGTTAAAAACCCTAATTGGACAAGAATAAGCCTAGGGAAGACGAAAATGACCTAAATGTTCATCCAATGACAGAAATGAACTTATTGGATGCACAAGATTGGTTAAAAACCCTAATTGGACAAGAATAAGCATAGGGAGGACGAAAATGACCTAAATGTTCGTCCAATGACACAAACACACCTATTGGATGCACAAGATTGCATAAAAACCCTAATTGGACAAGAATAAGACTAGGGAGGACGTAAATGACCTAAATGTTCCACCAATGACACAAATGAACTTATTGGATGCACAAGGATGGTTAAAAACCCTAATTGGACAAGAATAAGCCTAGGGAGGACGAAAATGACCTAAATGTTCAACCAATGACACAAATGAACTTATTGGATGCACAAGATTGGTTAAAAACCCTAATTGGACAAGAATAAGCCTAGGGAGGACGAAAATGACCTAAATGTTCATCCAATGACACAAATGAACTTATTGGATGCACAAGATTGGTTAAAAACCCTAATTGGACAAGAATAAGCCTAGGGAGGACGAAAATGACCTAAATGTTCATCCAATGACACAAATGAACTTATTGGATGAACAAGATTGGTTAAAAACCCTAATTGGACAAGAATAAGCCTAGGGAGGACGAAAATGACCTAAATGTTCAACCAATGACACAAATGAACTTATTGGATGCACAAGATTGGTTAAAAACCCTAATTGGACAAGAATAAGCCTAGGGAGGATGGAAATGACTTAAATGTTCATCCAATGACACAAACACACCTATTGCATGCATCAGATTGGTTAAAAACCCTAATTGGACAAGAATAAGCCTAGGGAGGATGAAAATGACTTAAATGTTAATCCAATGACACAAATGAACTTATTGGATGCACAAGATTGCTTAAAACCCTAATTGGACAAGAATAAGCCATGGGAGGACGAAAATGACCTAAATGTTCATCCAATGACACAAACACACCTATTGGATGCACAAGATTTGTTAGAAACCCTAATTGGACAAGAATAAGCCTAGGGAGGACGAAAATGACTTAAATGTTAATCCGATGACTCAAATGAAGTAATTGGATGCACAAGATTGCTTAAAACCCTAATTGGACAAGAATAAGACTAAGGAGGACGAAAATGACCTAAATGTTCATCCAATGACACAAACACACCTATTGGATGCACAAGATTGCTTAAAAACCCTGATTGGACAAGAATAAGCCTAGGGAGGATGAAAATGACCTAAATGTTCATCAAATAACACAAACACACCTATTGGATTCACAAAATTGGTTAAAAACCCTAATTGGACAAGAATAAGCCTAGGGTGGACGAAAATGACCTAAATGTTCATCCAATGACACAAATGAACTTATTGGATGCACAAGATTGGTTAAAAACCCTAATTGGACAAGAATAAGCCTTGGTAGTACGAAAATGACCTAAATGTTAATCCAATGACACAAACACACCTATTGGATGCACAAGATTGGTTAAAAACCCTAATTGGACAACAATAATCCTAGGGAGGACGGAAATGACCTAAATGTTCATCCAATGACACAAACACTCCTATTGGATGCTCAAGATTGGTTAAAAACCCTAATTGGACAAGAATAAGCCTAGGGAGGACGAAAATGACCTAAATGTTCAACCAATGAGACAAATGAACTTATTGGATGCACAAGATTGGTTAAAAACCCTAATTGGACAAGAATAAGCCTTGGGAGGACGAAAATGACTTAAATGTTAATCCAATGACACAAATGAACTTATTGGATGCACAAGATTGCTTAAAACCCTAATTGGACAAGAATAAGCCAAGGGAGGACGAAAATGACCTAAATGTTCATCCAATGACACAAACACTCCTGTTGGATGCACAAGATTCGTTAGAAACTCTAATTGGACAAGAATAAGCCTAGGGAGGACGAAAATGACTTAAATGTTAATCCTATGATAGAAATGAAGTTATTGGATGCACAAGATTGCTTAAAACCCTAATTGGACAAGAATAAGACTAGGGAGGACGAAAATGACCTAAATGTTCATCCAATGACACAAACACACCTATTGGATGCACAAGATTGGTTAAAAACACTAATTGGATAACAATAAGCCTAGGGAGGATGAAAATCACCTAAATGTTCATCTAATGACACAAACACACCTATAGGATGCACAAGATTGGTTAAAAACCCTAATTGCACAAAAATAAGCTTGGGGAGGACGAAAATGACCTAAATGTTCATCCAATGACACAAATGAACTTATTGGATGCACAAGATTGATTAAAACCCTAATTGGACAAGAATAAGACTAGGGTTGACGAAAATGACCTAAATGTTCATCCAATGACACAAACACACCTATTGGATGCACAAGATTGGTTAAAAACCCTAATTGGACAAGAATAAGCCTAGGGAGGACGAAAATGACCTAAATGTTCAACCAATGACACAAATGAACTTATTGGATGCACAAGATTGGTTAAAAACCCTAATTGGAAAAGAATAAGCCTAGGGAGGACGAAAATGACCTAAATGTTCATCCAATGACAAAACACACATATTGGATGCACAAGATTGGTTAGAAACCCTAATTGGACAAGAATAAGCCTAGGGAGGACAAAAATGACCTAAATGTTCATCCAATGACACAACTGAACTTATTGGATGCACAAGATTGCTTAAAAACCCTAATTGGACATGAATAAGCGTAGGGAGGACGAAAATGACTTAAATGTTCATCCAATGACACAAATGAACTTATTGGATGCACAAGATTGGTTAAAAACCCTAATTGGACAATAATAAGCTTTGGGAGGACGAAAATGACCTAAATGTTCATCCAATGACACAAATGAACTTATTGGATGCACAAGATTGGTTAAAAACCATAATTAGACAAGAATAAGCCTAGGGAGGACGAAAATGACTTAAATGTTAATCCAATGACACAAATGAACTTATTGGATGCACAAGATTGCTTAAAACCCTAATTGGACAAGAATAAAGCTTGGGAGGACGAAAATGACCTAAATGTTCATCAAATGACACAAACACACCTATTGGATGCACAAGATTGGTTAAAAACCCTAATTGGACAATAATAAGCCTAGGGAGGACGAAAATGACCTAAATGTTCATCCAATGACACAAACACACCTATTGGATGCACAAGATTGGTTAGAAACCCTAATTGGACAAGAATAAGCCTAGGGAGGACAAAAATGACCTAAATGTTCATCCAATGACACAACTGAACTTATTGGATGCACAAGATTGCTTAAAAACCCTAATTGGACATGAATAAGCCTAGGGAGGACGAAAATGCCTTAAATGTTCATCCAATGACACAAATGAACTTATTGGATGCACAAGATTGGTTAAAAACCCTAATTGGACAAGAATAAGCTTTGGGAGGACGAAAATGACCTAAATGTTCGTCCAATGACACAAATGAACTTATTGGATGCACAAGATTGGTTAAAAACCCTAATTAGACAAGAATAAGCCTAGGGAGGACGAAAATGACTTCAATCTTAATCCAATGACACAAACACACCTATTGGATGCACAAGATTGGTTAAAAACCCTAATTGGACAAGAATCAGTCTAGGGAGGACGAAAATGACCTAAATGTTCCTCCAATGACACAAACACACCTATTGGATGCACAAGATTGGTTAAAAACCCTAATTGGACAAGAATCAGTCTAGGGAGGACGAAAATGACCTAAATGTTCATCCAATGACACAAACACACCTATTGGATGCACAAGATTGGTTAAAAACCCTAATTGGACAAGAATTAGTCTAGGGAGGACGAAAATGACCTAAATGTTCATCCAATGACACAAACACACCTATTGGATGCACAAGATTGGTTAAAAACCCTAATTGGACAACAATAAGCCTAGGGAGGATGAAAATGACCTAAATGTTCATCCAATGACACAAACACACCTATTGGATGCACAAGATTGGTTAAAAACCCTAATTGCACAAAAATAAGCTTAGGGTGGACGAAAATGACCTAAACGTTCATCCAATGACACAAATGAAGCTATTGGATGCACAAGATTGCTTAAAACCCTAATTGGACAAGAATAAGACTAGGGAGGATAAAAATGACCTAAATGTTCATCTAATGACACGAACACACCTATTGGATGCACAAGATTGCTTAAAACCCTAATTGGACAAGAATAAGACTAGGGAGGACGAAAATGACCTAAATGTTCATCCAATGACACAAACACACCTATTGGATGGACAAGATTGGTTAAAAACCCTAATTGGACAACAATAAGCCTAGGGAGGACGAAAATGACCTATATGTTCCTCCAATGACACAAACACACCTATTGGATGCACAAGATTGGTTAAAAACCCTAATTGCACAAAACTAAGCCTAGGGAGGACGAAAATTACCTAAATGTTCATCCAATGACACAAATGAACTTATTGGATGCACAAGATTGCTTAAAAACCCTAATTGGACAAGAATAAGCCTAGGGAGGACGAAAATGACCTAAATGTTCATCCAATGACACAAATGAACTTATTGGATGCACAAGATTGGTTAAAAACCCTAATTGGACAAGAATAAGCCTTGGGAAGACGAAAATGACCTAAATGTTCATCCAATGACACAAATACACCTATTGGATGCACAAGAATGGTTAAAAACCCTAACTGGACAAGAATAAGCCTAGGGAGGTCAAAAATGACCTAAATGTTCATCCAATGACACAAATGAACTTATTGGATGCACAAGATTGGTTAAAAACCCTAATTGGACAAGAATAAGCCTAGGGTGGACGAAAATGACCTAAATGTTCATCCAATGACACAAACACACCTATTGGATGCACAAGATTGGTTAAAAACCCTAATTGGATAACAATAAGCCTTGGTAGTACCAAAATGACCTAAATGTTAATCCAATGACACAAACACACCTATTGGATGCACAAGATTGGTTAAAAACCCTAATTGGACAAGAATAAGCCTAGGGAGGACGAAAATGACCTAAATGTACATCCAATGACACAAACACATCTATTGGATGCACAAGATTGGTTAAAAACCCTAATTGGACAAGAATAAGCCTAGGGAGGAAGAAAATGACCTAAATGTTAATCCAATGACACAAACACACCTATTGGATGCACAAGATTGGTTAAAAACCATAATTGGACAAGAATAAGCCTAGGGAGGACGAAAATGACCTAAATGTTAATCCAATGACACAAACACACCTATTGGATGCACAAGATTGGTTAAAAACTCTAATTGGACAAGAATAAGCCAAGGGAGGACGAAAATGACCTAAATGTTTATCCAATGACACAAATGAACTTATTGGATGCATAAGATTGGTTAAAAACCCTAATTGGAGAAGAATAAGCCTAGGGAGGATGAAAATGATCTATATGTTCCTCCAATGACACAAATGAACTTATTGGATGCACATGATTGGTTAAAAACCCTAATTGGACAAGAATAAGACTTGGTAGTACGAAAATGACCTAAATGTTAATCCAATGACACAAACACACCTATTGGATGCACAAGATTGGTTAAAAACCATAATTGGACAAGAATAAGCCTAGGGAGGACGAAAATGACCTAAATGTACATCCAATGACACAAACACATCTATTGGATGCACAAGATTGGTTAAAAACCCTAATTGGACAAGAATAAGCCTAGGGAGGACGAAAATGACCTAAATGTTAATCCAATGACACAAACAAACCTATTGGATGCACAAGATTGGTTAAAAACCCTAATTGGACAAGAATAAGCCTAGGGAGGACGAAAATGACCTAAATATTAATCCAATGACACAAACACACCTATTGGATGCACAAGATTGGTTAAAAACCCTAATTGGACAAGAATAAGCCTAGGGAGGACGAAAATGACCTAAATGTTCAACCAATGACACAAATGAACTTATTGGATGCACAAGATTGGTTAAAAACCCTAATTGGAAAAGAATAAGCCTAGGGAGGACGAAAATGACTTAAATGTTCATCCAATGACACAAACACACCTATTGGATGCACAAGAATGGTTAAAAACCCTAACGGGACAAGAATATGTCTAGGAAGGACGAAAATGACATAAATGTTCATCCAATGACACAAATGAACTTTTTGGACGCACAAGATTGCTTAAAAACCCTAATTGGACAAGAATAAGGCTAGGGTGGACGAAAATGACCTAAATGTTCATCCAATGACACAAATGAATTTATTGGATGTACAAGATTGGTTAAAAACCCTAATTGGACAAGAATAAGCCTAGGGAGGACGAAAATGACTTAAAATCTTAATCCAATGACACAAATGAACTTATTGGATGCACAAGATTGCTTAAAACCCTAATTGGACAAGAATAAGACTAGGGAGGACGAAAATGACCTAAATGTTCATCCAATGACACAAACACACCTATTGGATGGACAAGATTGGTTAAAAACCCTAATTGGACAACAAAAAGCCTAGGGAGGACGAAAATGACCTATATGTTCCTCCAATGACACAAACACACCTATTGGATGCACAAGATTTGTTAAAAACCCTAATTGCACAAAACTAAGCCTAGGGAGGACGAAAATTACCTAAATGTTCATCCAATGACACAAATGAACTTATTGGATGCACAAGATTGCTTAAAAACCCTAATTGGACAAGAATAAGCCTAGGGAGGACGAAAATGACCTAAATGTTCATCCAATGACACAAATGAACTTATTGGATGCACAAGATTGGTTAAAAACCCTAATTGGACAAGAATAAGCCTTGGGAAGACGAAAATGACCAAAATGTTCATCCAATGACACAAATACGCCTATTGGATGCACAAGAATGGTTAAAAATCCTAACTGGACAAGAATAAGCCTAGGGAGGTTAAAAATGACCTAAATGTTCATCCAATGACACAAATGAACTTATTGGATGCACAAGATTGGTTAAAAACCCTAATTGGACAAGAATAAGCCTAGGGTGGACGAAAATGACCTAAATGTTCATCCAATGACACAAATGAACTTATTGGATGCACAAGATTGGTTAAAAACCCTAACTGGACAAGAATAAGCCTAGGGTGGACGAAAATGACCTAAATGTTCATCCATTGACACAAATGAACTTATTTGATGCACAAGATTGCTTAAAAACCCTAATTGGACAAGAATAAGCCTAGGGAGGACGAAAATGACCTAAATGTTCATCCAATGACACAAATTAACTTATTGGATGCACAAGATTGGTTAAAAACCCTAATTGGACAAGAATAAGCCTTGGGAGGACGAAAATGACCTAAATGTTCATCCAATGACAGAAATGAACTTATTGGATGCACAAGATTGGTTAAAAACCCTAATTGGACAAGAATAAGCCTAGGGTGGACGAAAATGACCTAAATGTTCATCCAATGACACAAATGAACTTATTGGATGCACAAGATTGGTTAAAAACCTTAATTGGACAAGAATAAGCCTAGGGTGGACGAAAATAACCTAAATGTTCATCCAATGACACAAATGAACTTATTGGATGCACAAGATTGCATAAAACCCTAATTGGACAAGAATAAGACTAGGGAGGACGAAAATGACCTAAATGTTCATCCAATGACACAAACACACCTATTGGATGCACAAGATTGGTTAAAAACCCTAATTGGACAACAATAAGCCTAGGGAGGATGAAAATGACCTAAATGTTCATCCAATGACACAAACACACCTATTGGATGCACAAGATTGGTTAAAAAACCTAATTGGACAACAATAAGCCTAGGGAGGATGAAAATGACCTAAATGTTCATCTAATGACTCAAACACACCTATTGGATGCATAAGATTGCTTAAAACCCTAATTGGACAAGAATAATTCTAGGGAGGACGAAAATGACCTAAATGTTCATCCAATGACACAAATGAACTTATTGGATGCACAAGATTGGTTAAAAACCCTATTTGGACAAGAATAAGCCTAGGGAGGACGAAAATGACCTAAATGTTCGTCCAAGGACACAAACACACGTATTGGATGCACA
Source organism: Cicer pinnatifidum (assembly GCA_037974775.1). Taxonomy (NCBI): domain Eukaryota; kingdom Viridiplantae; phylum Streptophyta; class Magnoliopsida; order Fabales; family Fabaceae; genus Cicer; species Cicer pinnatifidum. The sequence goes on from JBBPBR010000765.1 coordinate 90,764, forward strand.
AGATTGCATAAAAACCCTAATTGGACAAGAATAAGACTAGGGAGGACGAAAATGACCTAAATGTTCCTCCAATGACACAAACACACCTATTGGATGCACAAGATTGCATAAAAACCATAATTGGAGAAGAATAAGACTAAAGAGGACGTAAATGACCTAAATGAACCACCAATGACACAAATGAACTTATTGGATACACAAGGTTGGTTAAAAACCCTAATTGGACAAGAATAAGCCTAGGGAGGACGAAAATGACCTAAATGTTCAACCAATGACACAAATGAACTTATTGGATGCACAAGATTGGTTAAAAACCCTAATTGGACAAGAATAAGCCTAGGGAGGACGAAAATGACCTAAATGTTCGTCCAATGACACAAACACACCTATTGGATGCACAAGATTGCATAAAAACCCTAATTGGACAAGAATAAGACTAGGGAGGACGAAAATGACCTAAATAATCATCCAATGACACAAATGAACTTATTGGATTCACAAGATTGGTTAAAAACCCTAATTGGACAAGAATAAGCATAGGGAGGACGAAAATGACCTAAATGTTCATCCAATGACACAAACCCACATATTGGACGCACAAGATTGCTTAAAACCCTAATTGGACAAGAATAAGACTAGGGAGGACGAAAATGACCTAAATGTTCATCCAATGACACAAATGAACTTATTGGATGCACAAGATTGGTTAAAAACCCTAATCGGACAAGAATAAGCCTAGGGAGGACGAAAATGACCTAAATGTTCGTCCAATGACACAAACACACCTATTGGATGCACAAGATTGCATAAAAACCCTAATTGGACAAGAATAAGACTAGGGAGGACGTAAATGACCTAAATGTTCCACCAATGACACAAATGAACTTATTGGATGCACAAGGATGGTTAAAAACCCTAATTGGACAAGAATAAGCCTAGGGAGGACGAAAATGACCTAAATGTTCAACCAATGACACAAATGAACTTATTGGATGCACAAGATTGGTTAAAAACCCTAATTGGACAAGAATAAGCCTAGGGAGGACGAAAATGACCTAAATGTTCATCCAATGACACAAATGAACTTATTGGATGCACAAGATTGGTTAAAAACCCTAATTGGACAAGAATAAGCCTAGGGAGGACGAAAATGACCTAAATGTTCATCCAATGACACAAATGAACTTATTGGATGCACAAGATTGGTTAAAATCCCTAATTGGACAAGAATAAGCCTAGGGTGGACGAAAATGACCTAAATGTTTATCCAATGACACAAATGAACTTATTGGATGCACAAGATTGGTTAAAAACCCTAATTGGACAAGAATAAGCCTAGGGTGGATTAAAATGACCTAAATGTTTATCCAATGACACAAATGAACTTATTGGATGCACAAGATTGCTTAAAAACCCTAATTGGACAAGAATAAGCCTAGGGAGGAAGAAAATGACCTAAATGTTCATCCAATGACACAAACACACCTATTGGATGCACAAGATTGGTTAAAAACCCTAATTGGACAAGAAAAAGCCTAGGGAGGACGAAAATGACCTAAATGTTCATCCAATGACACAAATGAAATTATTGGATGCACAAGATTGGTTAAAAACCTTAATTGGACAAGAATAAGCCTAGGAAGGACGAAAATTACCTAAATGTTCATCCAATGACACAAATGAACTTATTGGATGCACAAGATTGCTTAAAAACCCTAATTGGACAAGAATAAGCCTAGGGAGGACGAAAATGACCTAAATGTTCATCCAATGACACAAATGAACTTATTGGATGCACAAGATAGCTTAAAAACCCTAATTGGACAAGAATAAGCCTAGGGAGGACGAAAATGACCTAAATGTTCATCCAATGACACAAACACACCTATTGGATTCACAAGATTGGTTAGAAACCCTAATTGGACAAGAATAAGCCTAGGGAGGACGAAAATGACCTAAATGTTCATCCAATGACACAAATGAAATTATTGGATGCACAAGATTGGTTAAAAACCTTAATTGGACAAGAATAAGCCTAGGAAGGACGAAAATGACCTAAATGTTCATCCAATGACACAAATGAACTTATTGGATGCACAAGATTGCTTAAAAACCCTAATAGGACAAGAATAAGCCTAGGGAGGACGAAAATGACCTAAATGTTCATCCAATGACACAAATGAACTTATTGGATGCACAAGATAGCTTAAAAACCCTAATTGGACAAGAATAAGCCTAGGGAGGACGAAAATGACCTAAATGTTCATCCAATGACACAAATACACCTATTGGATGCACAAGATTGGTTAGAAACCCTAATTGGACAAGAATAAGCCTAGGGAGGACGAAAATGACCTAAATGTTCATCCAATGACACAAAAAGACACCTATTGGATGCACAAGATTGGTTAAAAACCCTAATTGGACAAGAATAAGCCTAGGTTGGACGAAAATGACCTAAATGTTTATCCAATGACACAAATGAACTTATTGGATGCACAAGATTGGTTAAAAACCCTAATTGGAAGAGAATAAGCCTAGGGAGGACGAAAATGACCTAAATGTTCATCCAATGACACAAATGAACTTATTGGATGCACAAGATTGCTTAAAAACCCTAATTGGACAAGAATAAGCCTAGGGAGGACGAAAATGACTTAAATGTTCATCCAATGACACAAATGAACTTATTGGATGCACAAGATTGGTTAAAAACCCTAATTGGACAATAATAAGCTTTGGGAGGACGAAAATGACCTAAATGTTCATCCAATGACACAAATGAACTTATTGGATGCACAAGATTGGTTAAAAACCATAATTAGACAAGAATAAGCCTAGGGAGGACGAAAATGACTTAAATGTTAATCCAATGACACAAATGAACTTATTGGATGCACAAGATTGCTTAAAACCCTAATTGGACAAGAATAAAGCTTGGGAGGACGAAAATGACCTAAATGTTCATCAAATGACACAAACACACCTATTGGATGCACAAGATTGGTTAAAAACCCTAATTGGACAATAATAAGCCTAGGGAGGACGAAAATGACCTAAATGTTCATCCAATGACACAAACACACCTATTGGATGCACAAGATTGGTTAGAAACCCTAATTGGACAAGAATAAGCCTAGGGAGGACAAAAATGACCTAAATGTTCATCCAATGACACAACTGAACTTATTGGATGCACAAGATTGCTTAAAAACCCTAATTGGACAAGAATAAGCCTAGGGAGGACGAAAATGACCTAAATGTTCATCCAATGACACAAATGAACTTATTGGATGCACAAGATTGGTTAAAAACCCTAATTGGACAAGAATAAGCCTTGGGAAGACGAAAATGACCAAAATGTTCATCCAATGACACAAATACGCCTATTGGATGCACAAGAATGGTTAAAAACCCTAACGGGACAAGAATATGTCTAGGAAGGACAAAAATGACATAAATGTTCATCCAATGACACAAATGAACTTTTTGGACGCACAAGATTGCTTAAAAACCCTAATTGGACAAGAATAAGCCT
>JBBPBR010000766.1:12360-111741 GCA_037974775.1 Cicer pinnatifidum
GACGAAAATGACTTAAATGTTCATCCAATGACACAAACACACCTATTGGATGCACAAGATTGGTTAAAAACCCTAATTGGACAAGAATAAGCCTAGGGAGGACGAAAATGACTTAAATGTTAATCCAATGACACAAATGAACTTATTGGATGCACAAGATTGCTTAAAACCCTAACTGGACAAGAATAAGTCTTGGGAGGACGAAAATGACCTAAATGTTCATCAAATGACACAAACACACCTATTGGATGCACAAGATTAGTTAGAAACCCTAATTGGACAAGAATAAGCCTAGGGAGGACGAAAATGACTTAAATGTTCATCCAATGGGACAAACACACCTATTGGATTGACAAGATTGGTTAAAAACCCTAATTGCACAAAAATAAGCCTGGGGAGGACGAAAATGACTTAAATGTTAATCCAATGACACAAATGAACTTATTGGATGCACAAGATTGCTTAAAACCCTAATTGGACAAGAATAAGTCTTGGGAGGACGAAAATGACCTAAATGTTCATCAAATGACACAAACACACCTATTGGATGCACAAGATTGGTTAAAAACCCTAATTGGACAACAATAAGCCTAGGGAGAATGAAAATGACCTAAATGTTCATCTAATGACACAAACACACCTATTGGATGCACAAGATTGGTTAAAAACCTTAATTGCACAAAACTAAGCCTAGGGAGGACGAAAATCACCTAAATGTTCATCCAATGACACAAATGAACGTATTGGATGCACAAGATTGCTTAAAACCCTAATTGGACAAGAATAAGCCTAGGGAGGACGAAAATGACCTAAATGTTCATCCAATGACACAAATGAAGTTATTGGATGCACAAGATTGGTTAAAAACCTAATTGGACAAGAATAAGCATTGGGAGGACGAAAATGACCTAAATGTTCATCCAAAGACACAAATGAACTTATTGGATGCACAAGATTGCTTAAAAACCCTAATTGGACAAGAATAAGCCTAGGGAGGAGGAAAATGACCTAAATGTTCAACCAATGACACAAATGAACTTATTGGATGCACAAGATTGGTTAAAAACCCTAATTGGACAAGAATAAGCATAGGGAGGACGAAAATGACCTAAATGTTCATCCAATGACAAAACACACCTATTGGATGCACAAGATTGGTTAGAAACCCTAATTGGACAAGAATAAGCCTAGGGAGGACGAAAATGACTTAAATGTTCATCCAATGACACAAACACACCTATTGGATGCACAAGATTGGTTAAAAACCCTAATTGGACAAGAATAAGCCTAGAGAGGACGAAAATGACTTAAATGTTAATCCAATGACACAAATGAACTTATTGGATGCACAAGATTGCTTAAAACCCTAATTGGACAAGAATAAGTCTTGGGAGGACGAAAATGACCTAAATGTTCATCAAATGACACAAACACACCTATTGGATGCACAAGATTTGTTAAAAACCCTAATTGGACAAGAATAAGCTTAGGGAGGACGAAAATGACCTAAATGTTCATCCAATGACAAAAAACATCTATTGGATGCACAAGATTGGTTAAACACCCTAATTGCACAAAACTAAGCCTAGGGAGGACGAAAATCACCTAAATGTTCATCCAATGACACAAATGAACTTATTGGATGCACAAGATTGCTTAAAACCCTAATTGGACAAGAATAAGACTAGGGAGGACGAAAATGAATTAAATGTTCATCCAATGACACAAACACACCTATTGGATGCACAAGATTGGTTAGAAACCCTAATTGAACAAGAATAAGCCTAGGGAGGACGAAAATGACCTAAATGTTCATCCAATGACACAAATGAACTTATTGGATGCACAAGATTGCTTAAAAACCCTAATTGGACAAGAATAAGTCTAGGGAGGACGAAAATGACCTAAATGTTCATCCAATGACACAAATGAACTTATTGGATCCACAAGATTGGTTAAAAACCCTAATTAGACAAGAATAAGCATTGGGAGGACGAAAATGACCTAAATGTTCATCCAAAGACACAAATGAACTTATTGGATGCACAAGATTGCTTAAAAACCCAAATTGGACAAGAATAAGCCTAGGGAGGATGAAAATGACCTAAATGTTCAACGAATGACACAAATGAACTCATTGGATGCACAAGATTGGTTAAAAACCCTAATTGGACAAGAATAAGCCTAGGGAGGACGAAAATGACCTAAATGTTTATCCAATGACAAAACACACCTATTGGATGCACAAGATTGGTTAGAAACCCTAATTGGACAAGAATAAGCCTAGGGAGGACGAAAATGACCTAAATGTTCATCCAATGACACAAATGAACTTATTGGATGCACAAGATTGCTTAAAAACCCTAATTGGACAAGAATAAGCCTAGGGAGGACGAAAATGACCTAAATGTTCATCCAATGACACAAATACACCTATTGGATGCACAAGATTGCTTAAAAATCCTAATTGGACAAGAATAAGCCTAGGGAGGACAAAAATGACCTAAATGTTCATCCAATGACACAAATGAACTTATTGGATGCACAAGATTGCTTAAAAACCCTAATTGGACAAGAATAAGCCTAGGGAGGACGAAAATGACCTAAATGTTCATCCAATGACACAAATGAACTTATTGGATGCACAAGATTTGTTAAAAATCCTAATTGGACAAGAATAACCCTAGGGAGGACGAAAATGACCTAAATGATCATCCAATGACACAAATGAACTTATTGGATGAACAAGATTGGTTAGAAACCCTAATTGGACAAGAATAAGTTTAGGGAGGACGAAAATGACCTAAATGTTCATCCAATGACACAAATGAACTTATTGGATGCACAAGATTGCTTAAAAACCCTAATTGGACAAGAATAAGCCTAGGGAGGACGAAAATGACCTAAATGTTCATCCAATGACACAAATGAACTTATTGGATGCACAAGATTGCTTAAAAACCCTAATTGTACAAGAATAAGCCTAGGGAGGACGAAAATGACCTAAATGTTCATCCAATGACACAAATACACCTATTGGACGCACAAGATTGGTTAAAAACCCTAATTGGACAAGAATAAGCCTAGGGAGGACAAAAATGACCTAAATGTTCATCCAATGACACAAATGAACTTATTGGATGCACAAGATTGCTTAAAAACCCTAATTGGACAAGAATAAGCCTAGGGAGGACGAAAATGACCTAAATGTTCATCCAATGACACAAATGAACTTATTGAATGCACAAGATTGCTTAAAAACCCTAATTGGACAAGAATAAGCCTAGGGAGGACGAAAATGACCTAAATGTTCATCCAATGACACAAATGAACTTATTGGATGCACATGATTGCTTAAAAACCCTAATTGGACAAGAATAAGCCTAGGGAGGACGAAAATGACCTAAATGTTCATCCAATGACACAAATGAACTTATTGGATGCACAAGATTGGTTAAAAACCCTAATTGGACAAGAATAAGCCTCGGGAGGACGAAAATGACCTAAATGTTCATCCAATGACACAAATGAACTTATTGGATGCACAAGATTGCTTAAAAACCCTAATTGGACAAGAATAAGCCTAGGGAGGACGAAAATGACCTAAATGTTCATCCAATGACACAAATGAGTTTATTGGATGCACAAGATTGCTTAAAAACCCTAATTGGGCAAGAATAAGCCTAGGGAGGACGAAAATGACCTAAATGTTCATCCAATGACACAAATGAACTTATTGGATGCACAAGATTGCTTATAAACCCTAATTGGACAAGAATAAGCCTAGGGAGGACGAAAATGACCTAAATGTTCATCCAATGACACAAATGAACTTATTGGATGCACAAGATTACATATAAACCCTAATTGGACAAGAATAAGCCTAGTGAGGACGAAAATAACCTAAATGTTTATCCAACGACACAAATGAACTTATTCGATGCACAAGATTGCTTAAAACCCTAATTGGACAAGAATAAGACTAGGGAGGACGAAAATGACCTAAATGTTCATCCAATGACACAAACACACCTATTGGAGGCATAAGATTGGTTAGAAACTCTAATTGAAAAAGAATAAGCCTAGGGAGGACGAAAATAACCTAAATGATCATCCAATGACACAAACACACCTATTGGATGCACAAGATTGGTTAAAAACCCTAATTGGACAACAATAAGCCTAGGGAGGATGAAAATGACCTAAATGTTCATCTAATGACACAAACACATCTATTGGATGCACAAGATTGGTTAAAAACCCTAATTGCACAAAACTAAGCCTAGTGAGGACGAAAATAACCTAAATGTTCATCCAACGACACAAATGAACTTATTGGATGCACAAGATTGCTTAAAACCCTAATTGGACAAGAATAAAAATAGGGAGGACGAAAATGACCTAAATGTTCATCCAATGACACAAACACACCTATTGGATGCACAAGATTGGCTAGAAACCCTAATTGAACAAGAATAAGCCTAGGGAGGACGAAAATGACCTAAATGTTCATCCAATGACACAAATGAACTTATTGGATGCACAAGATTGCTTAAAAACCCTAATTGGACAAGAATAAGCCTAGGGAGGACGAAAATGACCTAAATGTTCATCCAATGACACAAATGAACTTATTGGATGCACAAGATTGCTTAAAAACCCTAATTGGACAAGAATAAGCCTAGGGAGGACGAAAATGACCTAAATGTTCATCCAATGACACAAATACACCTATTGGATGCACAAGATTGGTTAGAAACCCTAATTGGACAAGAATAAGACAAGGGAGGACGAAAATGACCTAAATGTTCATCCAATGACACAAACACACTTATTGGATGCACAAGATTGGTTAAAAACCATAATTGGACAAGAATAAGCCTAGGGAGGACGAAAATGACCTAAATGTTCATCCAATGACACAAATGAACTTATTGGATGCACAAGATTGCTTAAAAACCCTAATTGGACAAGAATAAGCCTAGGGAGGACGAAAATGACCTAAATGTTCATCCAATGACACAAATGAACTTATTGGATGCACAAGATTGCTTAAAAACCCTAATTGGACAAGAATAAGCCTAGGGAGGACGAAAATGACCTAAATGTTCATCCAATGACACAAACGCACCTATTGGATGCACAAGATTGGTTAGAAACCCTAATTGAACAAGAATAAGCCTAGGGAGGACGAAAATGACCTAAATGTTCATCCAATGACACAAATGAACTTATTGGATGCACAAGATTGCTTAAAACCCTAATTGGGCATGAATAAGACTAGGGAGGACGAAAATGACCTAAATGTTCATCCAATGACACAAACACACCTATTGGATGCACAAGATTGGTTAGAAACCCTAATTGAACAAGAATAAGCCTAGGGAGGACGAAAATGACCTAAATGTTCATCCAATGTCACAAATGAACTTATTGGATGCACAAGATTGCTTAAAAACCCTAATTGGACAAGAATAAGTCTAGGGAGGACGAAAATGACCTAAATGTTCATCCAATGACACAAATGAACTTATTGGATCCACAAGATTGGTTAAAAACCCTAATTGGACAAGAATAAGCATTGGGAGGACGAAAATGACCTAAATGTTCATCCAAAGACACAAATGAACTTATTGGATGCACATGATTGCTTAAAAACCCAAATTGGACAAGAATAAGCCTAGGGAGGATGAAAATGACCTAAATGTTCAACCAATGACACAAATGAACTTATTGGATGCACAAGATTGGTTAAAAACCCTAATTGGACAAGAATAAGCCTAGGGAGGACGAAAATGACCTAAATGTTTATCCAATGACAAAACACACCTATTGGATGCACAAGATTGGTTAGAAACCCTAATTGGACAAGAATAAGCCTAGGGAGGACGAAAATGACTTAAATGTTCATCCAATGACACAAACACACCTATTGGATGCACAAGATTGGTTAAAAACCCTAATTGGACAAGAATAAGCCTAGGGAAGACGAAAATGACCTAAATGTTCATCCAATGACACAAATGAACTTGTTGGATGCACAAGATTGGTTAAAAACCCTAATTGGACAAGAATAAGCCTTGGGAGGACGAAAATGACCTAAATGTTCATCCAATGACACAAATGAACTTATTGAATGCACAAGATTGGTTAAAAATCCTAATTGGACAAAAATAAGCCTACGGAGGACGAAAATGACTTAAATCTTAATCCAATGACACAAACACACCTATTGGATGCACAAGATTGGTTAAAAACCCTAATTTGACAAGAATCAGTCTAGGGAGGACGAAAATGACTTAAATGTTAATCCAATGACACAAATGAACTTATTTGATGCACAAGATTGCTTAAAACCCTAATTGGACAAGAATAAGTCTTGGGAGGACGAAAATGACCTAAATGTTCATCAAATGACACAAACACACCTATTGGATGCACAAGATTGGTTAAAAACCCTAATTGGACAACAATAAGCCTAGGGAGGATGAAAATGACCTAAGTGTTCATCTAATGACACAAACACACCTATTGGATGCACAAGATTGGTTAAAAACCCTAATTGCACAAAACTATGCCTAGGGAGGACGAAAATCACCTAAATATTCATCCAATGACACAAATGAACTTATTGGATGCACAAGATTGCTTAAAACCCTAATTGGACAAGAATAAGACTAGGGAGGACGAAAATGACCTAAATGTTCATCCAATGACACAAACACACCTATTGGATGCACAAGACTGATTAGAAACCCTAATTGAACAAGAATAAGCGTAGGGAGGACGAAAATGACCTAAATGTTCATCCAATGACACAAATGAACTTATTGGATGCACAAGATTGCTTAAAAACCCTAATTGGACAAGAATAAGCCTAGGGAGGACGAAAATGACCTAAATGTTCATCCAATGACACAAATGAACTTATTGGATGCACAAGATTGCTTAAAAACCCTAATTGGACAAGAATAAGCCTAGGGAGGACGAAAATGACCTAAATGTTCATCCAATGACATAAATACACCTATTGGATGCAAAAGATTGGTTAGAAACCCTAATTGGACAAGAATAAGCCTAGGGAGGACGAAAATGACCTAAATGTTCATCCAATGACACAAATGAACTTATTGGATGCACAAGATTGCTTAAAAACCCTAATTGGACAAGAATAAGCCTAGGGAGGACGAAAATGACCTAAATGTTCATCCAATGACACAAATACACCTATTGGATGCACAAGATTCGTTAGAAACCCTAATTGGACAAGAATAAGCCTAAGGAGGACGAAACTGACCTAAATGTTCATCCAATGACACAAATACACCTATTGGATGCACAAGATTGGTTAAAAACCCTAATTGGACAAGAATATGCCTAGGGAGGACGAAAATGACCTAAATGTTCATCCAATGACACAAATGAACTTATTGGATGCACAAGATTGCTTAAAAACCCTAATTGGACAAGAATAAGCCTAGGGAGGACGAAAATGACCTAAATGTTCATCCAATGACACAAATTAACTTATTGGATGCACAAGATTGGTTAAAAACCCTAATAAGACAAGAATATGCCTAGGCAGGACGAAAATGACCTAAATGTTCATCCAATGACACAAATGAACTTATTGGATGCACAAGATTGCTTAAAAACCCTAATTGGACAAGAATAAGCCTAGGGAGGACGAAAATGACCTAAATGTTCATCCAATGACACAAATACACCTATTGGATGCACAAGATTGGTTAAAAACCCTAATAGGACAAGAATAAGCCTAGGGAGGACGAAAATGACCTAAATGTTCATCCAATGACACAAATGAACTTATTGGATGCACAAGATTGCTTAAAAACCCTAATTGGACAAGAATAAGCCTAGGGAGGACGAAAATGACCTAAATGTTCATCCAATGACACAAATACACGTATTGGATGCACAAGATTGGTTAAAAACCCTAATTGGACAAGAATAAGCCTAGGGAGGACGAAAATGACCTAAATGTTCATCCAATGACACAAATGAACTTATTGGATGCACAAGATTGGTTAAAAACCCTAATTGGACAAGAATAAGCCTAGGGAGGATCAAAATGACCTAATTGATCATCCAATGACACAAACACACCTATTGGATGCACAACATTGGTTAAAAACCCTAATTGGACAAGAATAAGTCTAGGGAGGACGAAAATGACCTAATTGATCATCCAATGACACAAACACACCTATTGGATGCACAAGATTGGTTAAAAACCCTAATTGGACAAGAATATGCCTAGGGAGGACGGATATGACCTAAATGTTAATCCAATGACACAAATGAACTTATTGGATGCACAAGATTGGTTAAAAACCCTAATTGGACAAGAATAAGCCTAGGGAGGACGAAAAAGACATAATTGATCATCCAATGAAACAAACACACCTATTGGATGCACAAGATTTGTTAAAAACCCTAATTGAACAAGAATAAGCCTAGGGAGGACGAAAAAGACCTAATTGATCATCCAATGAAACAAACACACCTATTGGATGCACAAGATTGGTTAAAAACCCTAATTTGACAAGAATAAGCCTAGGGAGGACGAAAATGACCTAATTGATCATCCAATGACACAAACACACCTATTGGATGCACAAGATTGGTTAAAAACCCTAATTGGACAAGAATATGCTTAGGGAGGACGAAAATGACCTAAATATTAATTCAATGACCCAAACAAACTTATCGGATGCACAAGATTGGTTAAAAACCCTAATTGGACAAGAATAAGCCTAGGGAGGACGAAAATGACCTAAATGTTAATCCAATGACACAACTCAACTTATTGGATGCACAAGATTGGTTAAAAACCCTAATTGGGTAAGAATAAGCCTATGGAGGACGAAAATGACCTAATTGATCATCCAATGACACAAACACACCTATTGGATGCACAAGATTGGTTAAAAACCCTAATTGGACAAGAATAAGCCTAGGGAGGACGAAAATGACTTAAATGTTAATCCAATGACACAAATGAACTTATTGGATGCAGAAGATTGCTTAAAACCCTAATTGGACAAGAATAAGCATTGGGAGGACGAAAATGACCTAAAGGTTCATCAAATGACACAAACACGCCTATTGGATGCACAAGATTGCTTAAAAACCCTAATTGGACAAGAATAAGCCTAGGGAGGACGAAAATGACCTAATTGTTCATCCAATGACACAAACACACCTATTGGATGAACAAGATTGGTTAGAAACCCTAATTGGACAAGAATAAGCCTAGGGAGGACGAAAATGACTTAAATGTTCATCCAATGACACAAACACACCTATTGGATGCACAAGATTGGTTAAAAACCCTAATTGGACAAGAATAAGCCTAGGGAGGACGAAAATGACTTAAATGTTAATCCAATGACACAAATGAACTTATTGGATGCACAAGATTGGTTAAAAACCCTAATTGGACAAGAATAAGCCTAGGGAGGACGAAAATGACCTAAATGTTCAACCAATGACACAAATGAACTTATTGGATGCACAAGATTGGTTAAAATCCCTAATTGGACAAGAATAAGCTTAGGGAGGACGAAAATGACCTAAATGTTCATCCAATGACAAAAAACACCTATTGGATGCACAAGATTGGTTAAAAACCCTAATTGCACAATACTAAGCCTAGGGAGGACGAAAATCACCTAAATGTTCATCCAATGACACAAATGAACTTATTGGATGCACAAGATTGCTTAAAACCCTAATTGGACAAGAATAAGACTAGGGAGGACGAAAATGAATTAAATGTTCATCCAATGACACAAACACACCTATTGGATGCACAAGATTGGTTAGAAACCCTAATTGAACAAGAATAAGCCTAGGGAGGACGAAAATGACCTAAATGTTCATCCAATGACACAAATGAACTTATTGGATGCACAAGATTGCTTAAAAACCCTAATTGGACAAGAATAAGTCTAGGGAGGACGAAAATGACCTAAATGTTCATCCAATGACACAAATGAACTTATTGGATCCACAAGATTGGTTAAAAACCCTAATTAGACAAGAATAAGCATTGGGAGGACGAAAATGACCTAAATGTTCATCCAAAGACACAAATGAACTTATTGGATGCACAAGATTGCTTAAAAACCCAAATTGGACAAGAATAAGCCTAGGGAGGATGAAAATGACCTAAATGTTCAACGAATGACACAAATGAACTCATTGGATGCACAAGATTGGTTAAAAACCCTAATTGGACAAGAATAAGCCTAGGGAGGACGAAAATGACCTAAATGTTTATCCAATGACAAAACACACCTATTGGATGCACAAGATTGGTTAGAAACCCTAATTGGACAAGAATAAGCCTAGGGAGGACGAAAATGACTTAAATGTTCATCCAATGACACAAACACACCTATTGGATGCACAAGATTGGTTAAAAACCCTAATTGGACAAGAATAAGCCTAGGGAGGACGAAAATGACTTAAATGTTAATCCAATGACACAAATGAACTTATTGGATGCACAAGATTGCTTAAAACCCTAATTGGACAAGAATAAGTCTTTGGAGGACGAAAATGTACTAAATGTTCATCAAATGACACAAACACACCTATTGGATGCACAAGATTGGTTAAAAACCCTAATTGCACAAAACTAAGCCTAGGGAGGACGAAAATCACCTAAATGTTTATCCAATGACACAAATGAACTTATTGGATGCACAAGATTGCTTAAAACCCTAATTGGACAAGAATAAGACTAGGGAGGACGAAAATGACCTTAATGTTCATCCAATGACACAAACACACCTATTGGATGCACAAGATTGGTTAGAAACCCTAATTGAACCAGAATAAGCCTAGGGAGGACGAAAATGACCTAAACATTCATCCAATGACGCAAATGAACTTATTGGATGCACAAGATTGCTTAAAAACCCTAATTGGACAAGAATAAACCTAGGGAAGACGAAAATGACCTAAACGTTCATCCAATGACACAAATGAACTTATTGGATGCACAAGATTGCTTAAAAACCCTAATTGGACAAGAATAAGCCTAGGGAGGACGAAAATGACCTAAATGTTCATCCAATGACACAAATGAACTTATTGGATGCACAAGATTCGTTAAAAACCCTTATTGGACAAGAATAAGCCTTGGGAGGACAAAAATGACCTAAATGTTCATCCAATGACACAAATAAACTTATTGGATGCACAAGATTGGTTAAAAACCCTAATTGGACAAGAATAAGCCTAGGGTGGACGAAAATGACCTAAATGTTCATCCAATGACACAAACACACCTATTGGATGCACAAAATTGGTTAAAAACCCTAATTGGACAAGAATAAGCCTAGGGTGGACGAAAATGACCTAAATGTTCATCCAATGACACAAATGAACTTATTGGATGCACAAGATTGGTTAAAAACCCTAATTGCACAAGAATAAGCCTAGGGAGGACGAAAATGACCTAAATGTTCATCCAATGACACAAACGAACTTATTGGATGCACAAGATTGCTTAAAACCCTAATTGGACAAGAATAAGACTAGGGAGGACGAAAATGACCTAAATGTTCATCCAATGACACAAACACACCTATTGGATGCACAAGATTGGTTAGAAAACCTAATTGGACAAGAATAAGCCTAGGGAGGACGAAAATGACCTAAATGTTCATCCAATGACACAAATGAACTTATTGGATGCACAAGATTGCTTAAAAACCCTAATTGGACAAGAATAAGCCTAGGGAGGACGAAAATGACCTAAATGTTCATCCAATGACACAAATGAACTTATTGGATGCACAAGATTGGTTAAAAACCCTAATTGGACAAGAATAAGCCTTGGGAGGACGAAAATTACCTAAATGTTCATCCAATGACACAAATGAACTTATTGGATGCACAAGATTGCTTAAAAACCCTAATTGGACAAGAATAAGCCTAGGGAGGACGAAAATGACCTAAATGTTCATCCAATGACACAAACACAGCTATTGGATGCACAAGATTGGTTAAAAACCCTAATTGGACAAGAATATGCCTAGGGAGGACGAAAATGACCTAAATGTTCATCCAATGACACAAATGAACTTATTGGATGCACAAGATTGCTTAAAAACCCTAATTGGACAAGAATAAGCCTAGGGAGGACGAAAATGACCTAAATGTTCATCCAATGACACAAATACACCTATTGGATGCACAAGATTTGTTAGAAACCCTAATTGGACAAGAATAAGCCTAGGAAGGACGAAAATGACCTAAATGTTCATCCAATGACACAAATGAACTTATTGGATGCACAAGATTGGTTAAAAACCCTAATTGGACAAGAATAAGCCTAGGGAGGACGAAAATGACCTAAATGTTCATCCAATGACACAAATGAACTTATTGGATGCACAAGATTGGTTAAAAACCCTAATTGGACAAGAATAAGCCTAGGGAGGACGAAAATGACCTAAATGTTCATCCAATGACACAAATGAACTTATTGGATGCACAAGATTGGTTAAAAACCCTAATTGGACAAGAATAAGCCTTGGGTGGACAAAAATGACCTAAATGTTCATACAATGACACAAATGAACTTATTGGATGCACAAGATTGGTTAAAAACCCTAATTGGACAAGAATAAGCCTAGGGAGGACGAAAATGACCTAAATGTTCATCCAATGACACAAATGAACTTATTGGATGCACAAGATTGGTTAAAAACCCTAATTGGACAAGAATAAGCCTAGGGAGGACGAAAATGACCTAAATGTTCATCCAATGACACAAATGAACTTATTGGATGCATAAGATTGGTTAAAAACCCTAATTGGACAAGATTAAGCCTAGAGAGGTCGAAAATGACCTAAATGTTTATCTAATGACACAAATGAACTTATTGGATGCACAAGATTGGATAAAAACCCTAATTGGACAAGAATAAGCCTTGGGTGGACAAAAATGACCTAAATGTTCATACAATGACACAAATGAACTTATTGGATGCACAAGATTGGTTAAAAACCCTAATTGGACAAGAATAAGCCTAGGGAGGACGAAAATGACCTAAATGTTCATCCAATGACACAAATGAACTTATTGGATGCACAAGATTGGTTAAAAACCCTAATTGGACCAGAATAAGAATAGGGAGGACGAAAATGACCTAAATGTTCATCCAATGACACAAACACACATATTGGATGCACAAGATTGCTTAAAACCTTAATTGGAGAAGAATAAGACTAGGGAGGACGAAAATGACCTAAATGTTCATCCAATGACACAAATGAACTTATTGGATGCACCAGATTGGTTAAAAACCCTAATTGGACAAGAATAAGCCTAGGGAGGACGAAAATGACCTAAATGTTCATCCAATGACACAAATGAACTTATTGGATGCACAAGATTGGTTAAAAACCCTAATTGGACAAGAATAAGCCTAGGGAGGACGAAAATGACCTAAATGTTCATCCAATGACACAAATGAACTTATTGGATGCACAAGATTGGTTAAAAACCCTAATTGGACAAGAATAAGCCTAGGGAGGACGAAAATGACCTATATGTTCATCGAATGACACAAATGAACTAATTGGATGCACAAGATTGGTTAAAAACCCTAACTAGACAAGAATAAGCCTAGGGAGGACGAAAATGACCTAAATGTTCGTCCAATGACACAAACACACCTATTGGATGCACAAGATTGCATAAAAACCCTAATTGGACAAGAATAAGAATAGGGAGGACGAAAATGACCTAAATGTTCATCCAATGACACAAATGAACTTATTGGATGCACAAGATTGGTTAAAAACCCTAATTGGACAAGAATAAGCCTAGGGAGGACGAAAATGACCTAAATGTTCATCCAATGACACAAATGAACTTATTGGATGCACAAGATTGGTTAAAAACCCTAATTGGACAAGAGTAAGCCTAGGGAGGGCGAAAATGACCTAAATGTTCGTCGAATGACACAAACACACCTATTTGATGCACAAGATTGCATAAAAACCCTAATTGGACAAGAATAAGACTAGGGAGGACGAAAATGACCTAAATGTTCATCCAATGACACAAACACACATATTGGATGCACAAGATTGCTTAAAACCCTAATTGGACAAGAATAAGACTAGGGATGACGAAAATGACCTAAATGTTCATCCAATGACACAAATGAACTTACTGGATGCACAAGATTGGTTAAAAACCCTAATTGGACAAGAATAAGACTAGGGAGGACGAAAATGACCTAAATGTTCATCCAATGACACAAATGAACTTATTGGATGCACAAGATTGGTTAAAAACCCTAATTGGACAAGAATAAGCCTAGGGAGGACGAAAATGACCTAAATGTTCATCCATTGACACAAATGAACTTATTGGATGCACAAGATTGGTTTAAAAACCTAATTGGACAAGAATAAGCCTAGGGAGGACGAAAATGACCTAAATGTTCCTCCAATGACACAAACACACCTATTGGATGCACAAGATTGCATAAAAACCCTAATTGGACAAGAATAAGACTAGGGAGGACGAAAATAACCTAAATGTTCCTCTAATGACACAAATGAACTAATTGGATGCACAAGGTTGGTTAAAAACCCTAATTGGACAAGAATAAGCATAGGGAGGACGAAAATGACCTAAATGTTCATCCAATGACACAAATGAACTTATTGGATGCACAAGATTGGTTAAAAACCCTAATTGGACAAGAATAAGCCTAGGGAGGACGAAAATGACCTAAATGTTCATCCAATGACACAAATGAACTTATTGGATGCACAAGATTGGTTAAAAACCCTAATTGGACAAGAATAAGCCTAGGGAGGACGAAAATGACCTAAATGTTCATCCAATGACACAAATGAACTTATTGGATGCACAAGATTTGTTAAAAACCCTAATTGGACAAGAATAAGCCTAGGGAGGACGAAAATGACCTAAATGTTCGTCCAATGACACAAACACACCTATTGGATGCACAGGATTGCATAAAAACCCTAATTGGACAAGAATAAGCCTATGGAGGACGAAAATGACCTAAATGTTCGTCCAATGACACAAACACACCTATTGGATGCACAAGATTGCATAAAAACCCCCAATTGGACAAGAATAAGCCTAGGGAGGACGAAAATGACCTAAATGTTCATCCAATGACACAAATGAACTTATTGGATGCACAAGATTGGTTAAAAACCCTAATTGGACAAGAATAAGCCTAGGGAGGACGAAAATGACCTAAATGTTCATCCAATGACACAAATGAACTTATTGGATGCACAAGATTGGTTAAAAACCCTAATTGGACAAGAATAAGCCTAGGGACGACGAAACTGACCTAAATGTTCATCCAATGACACAAATGAACTTATTGGATGCACAAGATTGGTTAAAAACCCTAATTGGACAAGAATAAGCCTAGGGAGGACGAAAATGACCTAAATGTTCATCCAATGACACAAATGAACTTATTGGATGCACAAGATTGGTGAAAAACCCTAATTGGACAAGAATAAGACTAGGGAGGACGAAAATGACCTAAATGTTCATCCAATGACACAAACACACCTATTGGATGCACAAGATTGGTTAGAAACCCTAATTGGACAAGAATAAGCCTAGGGAGGTCGAAAATGACCTAAATGTTCATCCAATGACACAAATGAACTTATTGGATGCACAAGATTGCTTAAAAACCCTAATTGGACAAGAATAAGCCTAGGGAGGACGAAAATGACCTAAATGTTCATCCAATGACACAATTACACCTATTGGATGCACAAGATTGGTTAAAAACCCTAATTGGACAAGAATATGCCTAGGGAGGACGAAAATGACCTAAATGTTCATCCAATGACACAAATGAACTTATTGGATGCACAAGATTGCTTAAAAACCCTAATTGGACAAGAATAAGCCTAGGGAGGACGAAAATGACCTAAATGTTCATCCAATGACACAATTACACCTATTGGATGCACAAGATTGGTTAGAAACCCTAATTGGACAAGAATAAGCCTAGGTAGGACGAAAATGACCTAAATGTTCATCCAATGACACAAACACACCTATTGGATGCACAAGATTGGTTAAAAACCCTAATTGGACAAGAATAAGCCTAGGGAGGACGAAAATGACCTAAATGTTCAACCAATGACACAAATGAACTTATTGGATGCACAAGATTGATTAAAACCCTAATTGGACAAGAATAAGACTAGGGAGGAAGAAAATGACCTAAATGTTTATCCAATGACACAAACACACCTATTGGATGCACAAGATTGGTTAAAAACCCTAATTGGACAAGAATAAGCCTAGGGAGGACGAAAATGACCTAAATGTTAAACCAATGACATAAATGAACTTATTGGATGCACAAGATTGGTTAAAAACCCTAATTGGAAAAGAATAAGCCTAGGGAAGACGAAAATGACCTAAATGTTCATCCAATGACAAAACACACATATTGGATGCACAAGATTGGTTAGAAATCCTAATTGGACAAGAATAAGCATAGGGAGGACAAAAATGACCTAAATGTTCATCCAATGACACAAATGAACTTATTGGATGCACAAGATTGCTTAAAAACCCTAATTGGACAAGAATAAGCCTAAGGAGGACAAAAATGACCTAAATGTTCATCCAATGACACAAATGAACTTATTGGATGCACAAGATTGCTTAAAAACCCTAATTGGACATGAATAAGCCTCGGGAGGACGAAAATGACCTAAATGTTCATCCAATGACACAAATGAACTTATTGGATGCACAAGATTGGTTAAAAACCCTAATTGGACAAGAATAAGCCTTGGGTGGACGAAAATGACCTAAATGTTCATCCAATGACACAAATGAACTTATTGGATGCACAAGATTGGTTAAAAACCCTAATTGGACAAGAATAAGCCTACGGAGGACGAAAATGACTTAAATCTTAATCCAATGACACAAACACACCTATTGGATGCACAAGATTGGTTAAAAACCCTAATTTGACAAGAATCAATCTAGGGTGGACGAAAATGACCTAAATGTTCATCCAATGACACAAACACACTTATTGGATGCATAAGATTGGTTAAAAACCCTAATTGGACAACAATAAGCCTAGGGAGGACGAAAATGACCTAAATGTTCATCCAATGACACAAACACACCTATTGGATGCACAAGATTGGTTAAAAACCCTAATTCCACAAAAATAAGCTTAGGGAGGACGAAAATGACCTAAACGTTCATCCAATGACACAAATGAACCTATTGGATGCACAAGATTGCTTAAAACCCTAAATTGACAAGAATAAGCCTAGGGAGGACGAAAATGACCTAAATGTTCATCCAATGACAAAAAACACCTATTGGATGCACAAGATTGGTTAAAAACCCTAACTGCTCAATATTAAGCCTAGGGAGGACGAAAATCACCTAAATGTTCATCATATGACACAAATGAACTTATTGGATGCACAAGATTGCTTAAAACCCTAATTGGACATGAATAAGACTAGGGAGGACGAAAATGACCTAAATGTTCATCCAATGACACAAACACACCTATTGGATGCACAAGATTGGTTAGAAACCCTAATTGAACAAGAATAAGCCTAGGGAGGACGAAAATGACCTAAATGTTCATCCAATGACACAAATGAAATTATTGGATGCACAAGATTGCTTAAAAACCCTAATTGGACAAGAATAAGTCTAGGGAGGACGAAAATGACCTAAATGTTTATCCAATGACACAAACACACCTATTGGATGCACAAGATTGGTTTAAAACCCTAATTGGACAAGAATAAGCCTAGGGAGGACGAAAATAACCTAAATGTTCAACCAATGACATAAATGAACTTATTGGATGCACAAGATTGGTTAAAAACCCTAATTGGAAAAGAATAAGCCTAGGGAAGACGAAAATGACCTAAATGTTCATCCAATGACAAAACACACATATTGGATGCACAAGATTGGTTAGAAATCCTAATTGGACAAGAATAAGCATAGGGAGGACAAAAATGACCTAAATGTTCATCCAATGACACAAATGAACTTATTGGATGCACAAGATTGCTTAAAAACCCTAATTGGACAAGAATAAGCCTAAGGAGGACAAAAATGACCTAAATGTTCATCCAATGACACAAATGAACTTATTGGATGCACAAGATTGCTTAAAAACCCTAATTGGACATGAATAAGCCTCGGGAGGACGAAAATGACCTAAATGTTCATCCAATGACACAAATGAACTTATTGGATGCACAAGATTGGTTAAAAACCCTAATTGGACAAGAATAAGCCTTGGGTGGACGAAAATGACCTAAATGTTCATCCAATGACACAAATGAACTTATTGGATGCACAAGATTGGTTAAAAACCCTAATTGGACAAGAATAAGCCTACGGAGGACGAAAATGACTTAAATCTTAATCCAATGACACAAACACACCTATTGGATGCACAAGATTGGTTAAAAACCCTAATTTGACAAGAATCAATCTAGGGTGGACGAAAATGACCTAAATGTTCATCCAATGACACAAACACACTTATTGGATGCATAAGATTGGTTAAAAACCCTAATTGGACAACAATAAGCCTAGGGAGGACGAAAATGACCTAAATGTTCATCCAATGACACAAACACACCTATTGGATGCACAAGATTGGTTAAAAACCCTAATTCCACAAAAATAAGCTTAGGGAGGACGAAAATGACCTAAACGTTCATCCAATGACACAAATGAACCTATTGGATGCACAAGATTGCTTAAAACCCTAAATTGACAAGAATAAGCCTAGGGAGGACGAAAATGACCTAAATGTTCATCCAATGACAAAAAACACCTATTGGATGCACAAGATTGGTTAAAAACCCTAACTGCTCAATATTAAGCCTAGGGAGGACGAAAATCACCTAAATGTTCATCATATGACACAAATGAACTTATTGGATGCACAAGATTGCTTAAAACCCTAATTGGACATGAATAAGACTAGGGAGGACGAAAATGACCTAAATGTTCATCCAATGACACAAACACACCTATTGGATGCACAAGATTGGTTAGAAACCCTAATTGAACAAGAATAAGCCTAGGGAGGACGAAAATGACCTAAATGTTCATCCAATGACACAAATGAAATTATTGGATGCACAAGATTGCTTAAAAACCCTAATTGGACAAGAATAAGTCTAGGGAGGACGAAAATGACCTAAATGTTTATCCAATGACACAAACACACCTATTGGATGCACAAGATTGGTTTAAAACCCTAATTGGACAAGAATAAGCCTAGGGAGGACGAAAATAACCTAAATGTTCAACCAATGACATAAATGAACTTATTGGATGCACAAGATTGGTTAAAAACCCTAATTGGAAAAGAATAAGCCTAGGGAAGACGAAAATGACCTAAATGTTCATCCAATGACAAAACACACATATTGGATGCACAAGATTGGTTAGAAATCCTAATTGGACAAGAATAAGCATAGGGAGGACAAAAATGACCTAAATGTTCATCCAATGACACAAATGAACTTATTGGATGTACAAGATTGCTTAAAAACCCTAATTGGACAAGAATAAGCCTTGGGAGGAAAAAATGACCTAAATGTTCATCCAATGACACAAACGAACTTATTGGATGCACAAGATTGCTTAGAAACCCTAATTGGACAAGAATAAGCCTAGGGAGGACGAAAATGACCTAAATGTTCATCCAATGACAGAAATACACCTATTGAATGCATAAAATTGGTTAAAAACCCTAATTGGACAAGAATAAGCCTAGGGTGGACGAAAATGACCTAAATGTTCATCCAATGACACAAATGAACTTATTGGATGCACAAGATTGGTTAAAAATCCTAATTGCACAAGAATAAGCCTAGGGAGGACGAAAATGACCTAAATGTTCATCCAATGACACAAACGAACTTATTGGATGCACAAGATTGCTTAAAACCCTAATTGGACAAGAATAAGACTAGGGAGGACGGAAATGACCTAAATGTTCATCCAATGACACAAACACACCTATTGGATGCACAAGATTGGTTAAAAACCCTAATTGGACAAGAATAAGCCTAGGGAGGACGAAAATGACCTAAATGTTCATCCAATGACAGAAATACACCTATTGAATGCATAAAATTGGTTAAAAACCCTAATTGGACAAGAATAAGCCTAGGGTGGACGAAAATGACCTAAATGTTCATCCAATGACACAAATGAACTTATTGGATGCACAAGATTGGTTAAAAATCCTAATTGCACAAGAATAAGCCTAGGGAGGACGAAAATGACCTAAATGTTCATCCAATGACACAAACGAACTTATTGGATGCACAAGATTGCTTAAAACCCTAATTGGACAAGAATAAGACTAGGGAGGACGGAAATGACCTAAATGTTCATCCAATGACACAAACACACCTATTGGATGCACAAGATTGGTTAAAAACCCTAATTGGACAAGAATAAGCCTAGGGAGGACGAAAATGACCTAAATGTTCAACCAATGACACAAATGAACTTATTGGATGCACAAGATTGATTAAAACCCTAATTGGACAAGAATAAGACTAGGGAGGAAGAAAATGACCTAAATGTTTATCCAATGACACAAACACACCTATTGGATGCACAAGATTGGTTAAAAACCCTAATTGGACAAGAATAAGCCTAGGGAGGACGAAAATGATCTAAATGTTAAACCAATGACATAAATGAACTTATTGGATGCACAAGATTGGTTAAAAACCCTAATTGGAAAAGAATAAGCCTAGGGAAGACGAAAATGACCTAAATGTTCATCCAATGACAAAACACACATATTGGATGCACAAGATTGGTTAGAAATCCTAATTGGACAAGAATAAGCATAGGGAGGACAAAAATGACCTAAATGTTCATCCAATGACACAAATGAACTTATTGGATGCACAAGATTGCTTAAAAACCCTAATTGGACAAGAATAAGCCTAAGGAGGACAAAAATGACCTAAATGTTCATCCAATGACACAAATGAACTTATTGGATGCACAAGATTGCTTAAAAACCCTAATTGGACATGAATAAGCCTCGGGAGGACGAAAATGACCTAAATGTTCATCCAATGACACAAATGAACTTATTGGATGCACAAGATTGGTTAAAAACCCTAATTGGACAAGAATAAGCCTTGGGTGGACGAAAATGACCTAAATGTTCATCCAATGACACAAATGAACTTATTGGATGCACAAGATTGCTTAAAACCCTAATTGGACAAGAATAAGACTAGGGAGGACGGAAATGACCTAAATGTTCATCCAATAACACAAACACTCCTATTGGATGCTCAAGATTGGTTAAAAACCCTAATTGGACAAGAATAAGCCTAGGGAGGACGAAAATGACCTAAATGTTCAACCAATGAGACAAATGAACTTATTGGATGCACAAGATTGGTTAAAAACCCTAATTGGACAAGAATAAGCCTTGGGAGGACGAAAATGACTTAAATGTTAATCCAATGACACAAATGAACTTATTGGATGCACAAGATTGCTTAAAACCCTAATTGGACAAGAATAAGCCAAGGGAGGACGAAAATGACCTAAATGTTCATCCAATGACACAAACACTCCTGTTGGATGCACAAGATTCGTTAGAAACTCTAATTGGACAAGAATAAGCCTAGGGAGGACGAAAATGACTTAAATGTTAATCCTATGATAGAAATGAAGTTATTGGATGCACAAGATTGCTTAAAACCCTAATTGGACAAGAATAAGACTAGGGAGGACGAAAATGACCTAAATGTTCATCCAATGACACAAACACACCTATTGGATGCACAAGATTGGTTAAAAACCCTAATTGGATAACAATAAGCCTAGGGAGGATGAAAATCACCTAAATGTTCATCTAATGACACAAACACACCTATAGGATGCACAAGATTGGTTAAAAACCCTAATTGCACAAAAATAAGCTTGGGGAGGACGAAAATGACCTAAATGTTCATCCAATGACACAAATGAACTTATTGGATGCACAAGATTGATTAAAACCCTAATTGGTTAAGAATAAGACTAGGGTTGACGAAAATGACCTAAATGTTCATCCAATGACACAAACACACCTATTGGATGCACAAGATTGGTTAAAAACCCTAATTGGACAAGAATAAGCCTAGGGAGGACGAAAATGACCTAAATGTTCAACCAATGACACAAATGAACTTATTGGATGCACAAGATTGGTTAAAAACCCTAATTGGAAAAGAATAAGCCTAGGGAGGACGAAAATGACTTAAATGTTCATCCAATGACACAAACACACCTATTGGATGCACAAGAATGGTTAAAAACCCTAACGGGACAAGAATATGTCTAGGAAGGACGAAAATGACATAAATGTTCATCCAATGACACAAATGAACTTTTTGGACGCACAAGATTGCTTAAAAACCCTAATTGGACAAGAATAAGGCTAGGGTGGACGAAAATGACCTAAATGTTCATCCAATGACACAAATGAATTTATTGGATGTACAAGATTGGTTAAAAACCCTAATTGGACAAGAATAAGCCTAGGGAGGACGAAAATGACTTAAAATCTTAATCCAATGACACAAATGAACTTATTGGATGCACAAGATTGCTTAAAACCCTAATTGGACAAGAATAAGACTAGGGAGGACGAAAATGACCTAAATGTTCATCCAATGACACAAACACACCTATTGGATGGACAAGATTGGTTAAAAACCCTAATTGGACAACAAAAAGCCTAGGGAGGACGAAAATGACCTATATGTTCCTCCAATGACACAAACACACCTATTGGATGCACAAGATTTGTTAAAAACCCTAATTGCACAAAACTAAGCCTAGGGAGGACGAAAATTACCTAAATGTTCATCCAATGACACAAATGAACTTATTGGATGCACAAGATTGCTTAAAAACCCTAATTGGACAAGAATAAGCCTAGGGAGGACGAAAATGACCTAAATGTTCATCCAATGACACAAATGAACTTATTGGATGCACAAGATTGGTTAAAAACCCTAATTGGACAAGAATAAGCCTTGGGAAGACGAAAATGACCAAAATGTTCATCCAATGACACAAATACGCCTATTGGATGCACAAGAATGGTTAAAAATCCTAACTGGACAAGAATAAGCCTAGGGAGGTTAAAAATGACCTAAATGTTCATCCAATGACACAAATGAACTTATTGGATGCACAAGATTGGTTAAAAACCCTAATTGGACAAGAATAAGCCTAGGGTGGACGAAAATGACCTAAATGTTCATCCAATGACACAAACACACCTATTGGATGCACAAGATTGGTTAAAAACCCTAATTGGATAACAATAAGCCTTGGTAGTACCAAAATGACCTAAATGTTAATCCAATGACACAAACACACCTATTGGATGCACAAGATTGGTTAAAAACCCTAATTGGACAAGAATAAGCCTAGGGAGGACGAAAATGACCTAAATGTACATCCAATGACACAAACACATCTATTGGATGCACAAGATTGGTTAAAAACCCTAACTGGACAAGAATAAGCCTAGGGAGGTCAAAAATGACCTAAATGTTCATCCAATGACACAAATGAACTTATTGGATGCACAAGATTGGTTAAAAACCATAATTGGACAAGAATAAGCCTAGGGTGGACGAAAATGACCTAAATGTTCATCCAATGACACAAACACACCTATTGGATGCACAAGATTGGTTAAAAACCCTAATTGGATAACAATAAGCCTTGGTAGTACGAAAATGACCTAAATGTTAATCCAATGACACAAACACACCTATTGGATGCACAAGATTGGTTAAAAACCCTAATTGGACAAGAATAAGCCTAGGGAGGACGAAAATGACCTAAATGTACATCCAATGACACAAACACATCTATTGGATGCACAAGATTGGTTAAAAACCCTAATTGGACAAGAATAAGCCTAGGGAGGACGAAAATGACCTAAATATTAATCCAATGACACAAACACACCTATTGGATGCACAAGATTGGTTAAAAACCCTAATTGGACAAGAATAAGCCTAGGGAGGACGAAAATGACCTAAATGTTCAACCAATGACACAAATGAACTTATTGGATGCACAAGATTGGTTAAAAACCCTAATTGGACAAGAATAAGCCTAGGGAGGACGAAAATGACTTAAATGTTCATCCAATGACACAAACACACCTATTGGATGCACAAGAATGGTTAAAAACCCTAACGGGACAAGAATATGTCTAGGAAGGACGAAAATGACATAAATGTTCATCCAATGACACAAATGAACTTTTTGGACGCACAAGATTGCTTAAAAACCCTAATTGGACAAGAATAAGGCTAGGGTGGACGAAAATGACCTAAATGTTCATCCAATGACACAAATGAATTTATTGGATGCACAAGATTGGTTAAAAACCCTAATTGGACAAGAATAAGCCTAGGGAGGACGAAAATGACTTAAAATCTTAATCCAATGACACAAATGAACTTATTGGATGCACAAGATTGCTTAAAACCCTAATTGGACAAGAATAAGACTAGGGAGGACGAAAATGACTTAAATGTTCATCCAATGACACAAACACACCTATTGGATGCACAAGATTGGTTAGAAACCCTAATTGGACAAGAATAAGCCTAGGGAGGATGAAAATGACCTAAATATTCATCCAATGACACAAATGAACTTATTGGATGCACAAGATTGCTTAAAACCGTAATTGGAAAAGAATAAGACTAGGGAGGACGAAAATGACCTAAATGTTCATCCAATGACACAAACACACCTATTGGATGCACAAGATTGGTTAGAAACCCTAATTGGACAAGAATAAGCCTAGGGAGGACGAAAATGACCTAAATGTTCATCCAATAACACAAACACATTTATTGGATGCACAAGATTGGTTAAAAACCCTAATTGGACAAGAATAAGCCTAGGGAGGACGAAAATGACCTAAATGTTCATCCAATGACACAAATGAACTTATTGGATGCACAAGATTGGTTAAAAACCCTAATTGGACAAGAATAAGCCTAGGGAGGACGAAAATGACCTAAATGTTCATCCAATGACACAAATGAACTTATTGGATGCACAAGATTGGTTAAAAACCCTAATTGGACAAGAATAAGCCTAGGGAGGACGAAAATGACCTATATGTTCATCGAATGACACAAATGAACTAATTGGATGCACAAGATTGGTTAAAAACCCTAACTAGACAAGAATAAGCCTAGGGAGGACGAAAATGACCTAAATGTTCGTCCAATGACACAAACACACCTATTGGATGCACAAGATTGCATAAAAACCCTAATTGGACAAGAATAAGAATAGGGAGGACGAAAATGACCTAAATGTTCATCCAATGACACAAATGAACTTATTGGATGCACAAGATTGGTTAAAAACCCTAATTGGACAAGAATAAGCATAGGGAGGACGAAAATGACCTAAATGTTCATCCAATAACAAAAACACACATATTGGATGCACAAGATTGCTTAAAACCCTAATTGGACAAGAATAAGACTAGGGATGACGAAAATGACCTAAATGTTCATCCAAGGACACAAATGAACTTATTGGATGCACAAGATTGGTTAAAAACCCTAATTGGACAAGAATAAGCCTAGGGAGGACGAAAATGACCTAAATGTTCATCCAATGACACAAATGAACTTATTGGATGCACAAGATTGGTTAAAAACCCTAATTGGACAAGAATAAGCATAGGGAGGACGAAAATGACCTAAATGTTCATCCAATGACACAAACAAACATATTGGAAGCACAAGATTGCTTAAAACCCTAATTGAACAAGAATAAGACTAGGGAGGACGAAAATGACCTAAATGTTCATCCAATGACACAAATGAACTTATTGGATGCACAAGATTGGTTAAAAACCCTAATTGGACAAGAATAAGCCTAGGGAGGACGAAAATGACCTAAATGTTCATCCAATGACACAAATGAACTTATTGGATGCACAAGATTGGTTAAAAACCCTAATTGGACAAGAATAAGCCTAGGGAGGACGAAAATGACCTAAATGTTCATCCAATGACACAAATGAACTTATTGGATGCACAAGATTGGTTAAAAACCCTAATTGGACAAGAATAAGCCTAGGGACGACGAAAATGTCCTAAATGTTCGTCCAATGACACAAACACACCTATTGGATGCAAAAGATTGCATAAAAACGCTAATTGGACAAGAATAAGACTAGGGAGGACGAAAATGACTTAAATGTTCCTCCAATGACACAAACACCTATTGGATGCACAAGATTGGTTAAAAATCCTAATTGGACAAGAATAAGCCTAGGGAGGACGAAAGTGTCATAAATGTTCCTCCAATGACACAAATGAACTTATTGGTTGCACAAGATTGTCTAAAACCCCTAATTGGACAAGAATAAGCCTAGGGAGGACGAAAATGACCTAAATGTTCATCCAATGAGACATATGAACTAATTGGTTGCACAAGATTGGCTAAAACCCCTAATTGGACAAGAATAAGCCTAGGGAGGACGAAAATGACCTAAATGTTCATCCGATGACACAAATGAACTTATTGGATGCACAAGATTGGTTAAAAACCCTAATTGTACAAGAATAAGCCTAGGGAGGACGAAAATGACCTAAATGTTCATCCAATGACACAAATGAACTTATTGGATGCACAAGATTGGTTAAAAACCCTAATTGGACAAGAATAAGCCTAGGGAGGACGAAAATGACCTAAATGTTCATCCAATGACATAAATGAACATATTGGATGCACAAGATTGGTTAAAAACCCTAATTGGACAAGAATAAGCCTATGGAGGACGAAAATGACCTAAATGTTCATCCAATGACACAAATGAACTTATTGGATGCACAAGATTGCTTAAAAACCCTAATTGGACAAGAATAAGCCTAGGGAGGACGAAAATGACCTAAATGTTCATCCAATGACACAAATGAACTTATTGGATGCACAAGATTGCTTACAAACCCTAATTGGACAAGAATAAGCCTAGGGAGGACGAAAATGACCTAAATGTTCATCCAATGACATAAATGAACTTATTGGATGCACAAGATTGCTTAAAACCCTAATTGGACAAGAATAAGACTAGGGAGGACGAAAATGACCTAAATGTTCATCCAATGACACAAATACACCTATTGGATGCAAAAGATTGGTTAGAAACCCTAATTGGACAAGAATAAGCCTAGGGAGGACGAAGATGACCTAAATGTTCATCCAATGACACAAATGAACTTATTGGATGCACAAGATTGCTTAAAAACCCTAATTGGACAAGAATAAGCCTAGGGAGGACGAAAATGACCTAAATGTTCATCCAATGACACAAATGAACTTATTGGATGCACAATATTGCTTAAAACCCTAATTGGACAAGAATAAGACTAGGGAGGACGAAAATGACCTAAATGTTCATCCAATGACACAAACACACCTATTGGATGCACAAGATTGGTTAGAAACCCTAATTGGACAATAATAAGCCTAGGGAGGACGAAAATGATCTAAATGTTCATCCAATGACACAAATGAACTTATTGGATGCACAAGATTGCTTAAAAACCCTAATTGGACAAGAATAAGCCTAGGGAGGACGAAAATGACCTAAATGTTCATCCAATGACACAAATGAACTTATTGGTTGCACAAGATTGGTTAGAAACCCTAATTGGACAAGAATAAGCCTAGGAAGGACGAAAATGACCTAAATGTTCATCCAATGACACAAATGAACTTATTGGATGCACAAGATTGCTTATAAACCCTAATTGGACAAGAATAAGCCTAGGGAGGACGAAAATGACCTAAATGTTCATCCAATGACACAAATGAACTTATTGGATGCACAAGATTACATATAAACCCTAATTGGACAAGAATAAGCCTAGTGAGGACGAAAATAACCTAAATGTTTATCCAACGACACAAATGAACTTATTCGATGCACAAGATTGCTTAAAACCCTAATTGGACAAGAATAAGACTAGGGAGGACGAAAATGACCTAAATGTTCATCCAATGACACAAACACACCTATTGGAGGCATAAGATTGGTTAGAAACTCTAATTGAAAAAGAATAAGCCTAGGGAGGACGAAAATAACCTAAATGATCATCCAATGACACAAACACACCTATTGGATGCACAAGATTGGTTAAAAACCCTAATTGGACAACAATAAGCCTAGGGAGGATGAAAATGACCTAAATGTTCATCTAATGACACAAACACATCTATTGGATGCACAAGATTGGTTAAAAACCCTAATTGCACAAAACTAAGCCTAGTGAGGACGAAAATAACCTAAATGTTCATCCAACGACACAAATGAACTTATTGGATGCACAAGATTGCTTAAAACCCTAATTGGACAAGAATAAAAATAGGGAGGACGAAAATGACCTAAATGTTCATCCAATGACACAAACACACCTATTGGATGCACAAGATTGGCTAGAAACCCTAATTGAACAAGAATAAGCCTAGGGAGGACGAAAATGACCTAAATGTTCATCCAATGACACAAATGAACTTATTGGATGCACAAGATTGCTTAAAAACCCTAATTGGACAAGAATAAGCCTAGGGAGGACGAAAATGACCTAAATGTTCATCCAATGACACAAATGAACTTATTGGATGCACAAGATTGCTTAAAAACCCTAATTGGACAAGAATAAGCCTAGGGAGGACGAAAATGACCTAAATGTTCATCCAATGACACAAATACACCTATTGGATGCACAAGATTGGTTAGAAACCCTAATTGGACAAGAATAAGACAAGGGAGGACGAAAATGACCTAAATGTTCATCCAATGACACAAACACACTTATTGGATGCACAAGATTGGTTAAAAACCATAATTGGACAAGAATAAGCCTAGGGAGGACGAAAATGACCTAAATGTTCATCCAATGACACAAATGAACTTATTGGATGCACAAGATTGCTTAAAAACCCTAATTGGACAAGAATAAGCCTAGGGAGGACGAAAATGACCTAAATGTTCATCCAATGACACAAATGAACTTATTGGATGCACAAGATTGCTTAAAAACCCTAATTGGACAAGAATAAGCCTAGGGAGGACGAAAATGACCTAAATGTTCATCCAATGACACAAATGAACTTATTGGATGCACAAGATTGGTTAAAAACCCTAATTGGACAAGAATAAGCCTAGGGTGGATGAAAATGACCTAAATGTTCATCCAATTACAAAAATGAACTTATTGGATGCACAAGATTGCTTAAAAACCCTAATTGGACAAGAATAAGCCTAGGGAGGACCAAAATGACCTAAATGTTCATCCAATGACACAAATGAACTTATTGGATCCACAAGATTGGTTAAAAACCCTAATTGGAAAAGAATAAGCCTTGGGAGGACAAAAATGACCTAAATGTTCATCCAATGACACAAATGAACTTATTGGATGCACAAGATTGCTTAAAAACCCTAATTGGACAAGAATAAGCCTAGGGAGGACGAAAATGACCTAAATGTTCATCCAATGACACAAATGAACTTATTGGATGCACAAGATTGGTTAAAAACCCTAATTGGACAAGAATAAGCCTTGGGAAGACGAAAATGACCAAAATGTTCATCCAATGACACAAATACGCCTATTGGATGCACAAGAATGGTTAAAAACCCTAACGGGACAAGAATATGTCTAGGAAGGACGAAAATGACATAAATGTTCATCCAATGACACAAATGAACTTTTTGGACGCACAAGATTGCTTAAAAACCCTAATTGGACAAGAATAAGCCTTGGGAGGACGAAAATGACTTAAATGTTAATCCAATGACACAAATGAACTTATTGGATGCACAAGATTGCTTAAAACCCTAATTGGACAAGAATAAGCCAAGGGAGGACGAAAATGACCTAAATGTTCATCCAATGACACAAACACTCCTGTTGGATGCACAAGATTCGTTAGAAACTCTAATTGGACAAGAATAAGCCTAGGGAGAGCGAAAATGACTTAAATGTTAATCCGATG
The DNA here is from genome assembly GCA_037974775.1 of Cicer pinnatifidum. NCBI lineage: Eukaryota > Viridiplantae > Streptophyta > Magnoliopsida > Fabales > Fabaceae > Cicer > Cicer pinnatifidum. The sequence continues at coordinate 42,539 of JBBPBR010000766.1, forward strand.
ATAGAAATGAAGTTATTGGATGCACAAGATTGCTTAAAACCCTAATTGGACAAGAATAAGACTAGGGAGGACGAAAATGACCTAAATGTTCATCCAATGACACAAACACACCTATTGGATGCACAAGATTGGTTAAAAACCCTAATTGGATAACAATAAGCCTAGGGAGGATGAAAATCACCTAAATGTTCATCTAATGACACAAACACACCTATAGGATGCACAAGATTGGTTAAAAACCCTAATTGGAAAAGAATAAGCCTAGGGAGGACGAAAATGACCTAAATGTTCATCCAATGACAATACACACATATTGGATGCACAAGATTGGTTAGAAACCCTAATTGGACAAGAATAAGCCTAGGGAGGACAAAAATGACCTAAATGTTCATCCAATGACACAACTGAACTTATTGGATGCACAAGATTGCTTAAAAACCCTAATTGGACATGAATAAGCCTAGGGAGGACGAAAATGACTTAAATGTTCATCCAATGACACAAATGAACTTATTGGATGCACAAGATTGGTTAAAAACCCTAATTGGACAATAATAAGCTTTGGGAGGACGAAAATGACCTAAATGTTCATCCAATGACACAAATGAACTTATTGGATGCACAAGATTGGTTAAAAACCATAATTAGACAAGAATAAGCCTAGGGAGGACGAAAATGACTTAAATGTTAATCCAATGACACAAATGAACTTATTGGATGCACAAGATTGCTTAAAACCCTAATTGGACAAGAATAAAGCTTGGGAGGACGAAAATGACCTAAATGTTCATCAAATGACACAAACACACCTATTGGATGCACAAGATTGGTTAAAAACCCTAATTGGACAATAATAAGCCTAGGGAGGACGAAAATGACCTAAATGTTCATCCAATGACACAAACACACCTATTGGATGCACAAGATTGGTTAGAAACCCTAATTGGACAAGAATAAGCCTAGGGAGGACAAAAATGACCTAAATGTTCATCCAATGACACAACTGAACTTATTGGATGCACAAGATTGCTTAAAAACCCTAATTGGACATGAATAAGCCTAGGGAGGACGAAAATGCCTTAAATGTTCATCCAATGACACAAATGAACTTATTGGATGCACAAGATTGGTTAGAAACCCTAATTGGACAAGAATAAGCTTTGGGAGGACGAAAATGACCTAAATGTTCATCCAATGACACAAATGAACTTATTGGATGCACAAGAATAAGCCTAGGGAGGACGAAAATGACTTCAATCTTAATCCAATGACACAAACACACCTATTGGATGCACAAGATTGGTTAAAAACCCTAATTGGACAAGAATCAGTCTAGGGAGGACGAAAATGACCTAAATGTTCATCCAATGACACAAACACACCTATTGGATGCACAAGATTGGTTAAAAACCCTAATTGGACAAGAATAAGTCTAGGGAGGACGAAAATGACCTAAATGTTCATCCAATGACACAAACACACCTATTGGATGCACAAGATTGGTTAAAAACCCTAATTGGACAAGAATCAGTCTAGGGAGGACGAAAATGACCTAAATGTTCATCCAATGACACAAACATACCTATTGGATGCACAAGATTGGTTAAAAACCCTAATTGGACAACAATAAGCCTAGGGAGGATGAAAATGACCTAAATGTTCATCCAATGACACAAACACACCTATTGGATGCACAAGATTGGTTAAAAACCCTAATTGCACAAAAATAAGCTTAGGGTGGACGAAAATGACCTAAACGTTCATCCAATGACACAAATGAAGCTATTGGATGCACAAGATTGCTTAAAACCCTAATTGGACAAGAATAAGACTAGGGAGGATAAAAATGACCTAAATGTTCATCTAATGACACGAACACACCTATTGGATGCACAAGATTGCTTAAAACCCTAATTGGACAAGAATAAGACTAGGGAGGACGAAAATGACCTAAATGTTCAACCAATGACACAAACACACCTATTGGATGGACAAGATTGGTTAAAAACCCTAATTGGACAACAATAAGCCTAGGGAGGACGAAAATGACCTATATGTTCCTCCAATGACACAAACACACCTATTGGATGCACAAGATTGGTTAAAAACCCTAATTGCACAAAACTAAGCCTAGGGAGGACGAAAATTACCTAAATGTTCATCCAATGACACAAATGAACTTATTGGATGCACAAGATTGCTTAAAAACCCTAATTGGACAAGAATAAGCCTAGGGAGGACGAAAATGACCTAAATGTTCATCCAATGACACAAATGAACTTATTGGATGCACAAGATTGGTTAAAAACCCTAATTGGACAAGAATAAGCCTTGGGAAGACGAAAATGACCTAAATGTTCATCCAATGACACAAATACACCTATTGGATGCACAAGAATGGTTAAAAACCCTAACTGGACAAGAATAAGCCTAGGGAGGTCAAAAATGACCTAAATGTTCATCCAATGACACAAATGAACTTATTGGATGCACAAGATTGGTTAAAAACCCTAATTGGACAAGAATAAGCCTAGGGTGGACGAAAATGACCTAAATGTTCATCCAATGACACAAACACACCTATTGGATGCACAAGATTGGTTAAAAACCCTAATTGGATAACAATAAGCCTTGGTAGTACCAAAATGACCTAAATGTTAATCCAATGACACAAACACACCTATTGGATGCACAAGATTGGTTAAAAACCCTAATTGGACAAGAATAAGCCTAGGGAGGACGAAAATGACCTAAATGTACATCCAATGACACAAACACATCTATTGGATGCACAAGATTGGTTAAAAACCCTAATTGGACAAGAATAAGCCTAGGGAGGAAGAAAATGACCTAAATGTTAATCCAATGACACAAACACACCTATTGGATGCACAAGATTGGTTAAAAACCATAATTGGACAAGAATAAGCCTAGGGAGGACGAAAATGACCTAAATGTTAATCCAATGACACAAACACACCTATTGGATGCACAAGATTGGTTAAAAACTCTAATTGGACAAGAATAAGCCAAGGGAGGACGAAAATGACCTAAATGTTTATCCAATGACACAAATGAACTTATTGGATGCATAAGATTGGTTAAAAACCCTAATTGGAGAAGAATAAGCCTAGGGAGGATGAAAATGATCTATATGTTCCTCCAATGACACAAATGAACTTATTGGATGCACATGATTGGTTAAAAACCCTAATTGGACAAGAATAAGACTTGGTAGTACGAAAATGACCTAAATGTTAATCCAATGACACAAACACACCTATTGGATGCACAAGATTGGTTAAAAACCATAATTGGACAAGAATAAGCCTAGGGAGGACGAAAATGACCTAAATGTACATCCAATGACACAAACACATCTATTGGATGCACAAGATTGGTTAAAAACCCTAATTGGACAAGAATAAGCCTAGGGAGGACGAAAATGACCTAAATGTTCATCCAATGACACAAACACACCTATTGGATGCACAAGATTGGTTAAAAACCCTAATTGGACAAAAATAAGCCTAGGGAGGACGAAAATGACCTAAATGGTCATCCAATGACACAAATGAACTTATTGGATGCACAAGATTGCTTAAAAACCCTAATTGGACAAGAATAAGCCTAGGGAGGACGAAAATGACCTAAATGTTCATCCAATGACACAAATGAACTTATTGGATGCACAAGATTGGTTAAAAACCCTAATTGGACAAGAATAAGCATTGGGAGGACGAAAATGACCTAAATGTTCGACCAAAGACACAAATGAACTTATTGGATGCACAAGATTGCTTAAAAACCCTAATTGGGCAAGAATAAGCCTAGGGAGGACGAAAATGACTTAAATGATAATCCAATGACACAAACACACCTATTGGATGCACAAGATTCGTTAGAAACTCTAATTGGACAAGAATAAGCCTAGGGAGGACAAAAATGACTTAAATGTTAATCCAATGATACAAATGAACTTAATGGATGCACAAGATTGGTTAAAAACCCTAATTGGACAAGAATAAGCCTAGGGAGGACGAAAATGACCTAAATGTTCATCCAACGACAAAACACACCTATTGGATGCACAAGATTGGTTAGAAACCCTAATTGGACAAGAATAAGCCTAGGGAGGACGAATATGACTTAAGTGTTCATCCAATGACACAAACACACCAATTGGATGCACAAGATTTATTAAAAACCCTAATTGGACAAGAATAAGCCTAGGGAGGACGAAAATGACCTAAATGTTCATCCAATGACACAAATGAACTTATTGGATGCACAAGATTGCTTAAAAACCCTAATTGGACAAGAATAAGCCTACGGAGGACGAAAATGACCTAAATGTTCATCCAATGACACAAATACACCTATTGGATGCAAAAGATTGGTTAGAAACCCTAATTTGACAAGAATAAGCATAGGGAGGACGAAAATGACCTAAATGTTCATCCAATGACACAAACACACCTATTGGATGCACAAGATTGGTTAAAAACCCTAATTGGACAAGAATAAGCCTAGGGAGGACGAAAATGACCTAAATGTTCATCCAATGACACAAATACGCCTATTGGATGCACAAGAATGGTTAAAAACCCTAACTGGACAAGAATAAGCCTAGGGAGGTCAAAAATGACCTAAATGTTCATCCAATGACACAAATGAACTTATTGGATGCACAAGATTGGTTAAAAACCCTAATTGGACAAGAATAAACCTAGGGTGGACGAAAATGACCTAAATGTTCATCCAATGACACAAACACACCTATTGGATGCACAAGATTGGTTAAAAACCCTAATTGGATAACAATAAGCCTTGGTAGTACGAAAATGACCTAAATGTTAATCCAATGACACAAACACACCTATTGGATGCACAAGATTGGTTAAAAACCCTAATTGGACAAGAATAAGCCTAGGGAGGACGAAAATGACCTAAATGTACATCCAATGACACAAACACATCTATTGGATGCACAAGATTGGTTAAAAACCCTAATTGGACAAGAATAAGCCTAGGGAGGACGAAAATGACCTAAATATTAATCCAATGACACAAACACACCTATTGGATGCACAAGATTGGTTAAAAACCCTAATTGGACAAGAATAAGCCTAGGGAGGACGAAAATGACCTAAATGTTCAACCAATGACACAAATGAACTTATTGGATGCACAAGATTGGTTAAAAACCCTAATTGGAAAAGAATAAGCCTAGGGAGGACGAAAATGACTTAAATGTTCATCCAATGACACAAACACACCTATTGGATGCACAAGAATGGTTAAAAACCCTAACGGGACAAGAATATGTCTAGGAAGGACGAAAATGACATAAATGTTCATCCAATGACACAAATGAACTTTTTGGACGCACAAGATTGCTTAAAAACCCTAATTGGACAAGAATAAGGCTAGGGTGGACGAAAATGACCTAAATGTTCATCCAATGACACAAATGAATTTATTGGATGTACAAGATTGGTTAAAAACCCTAATTGGACAAGAATAAGCCTAGGGAGGACGAAAATGACTTAAAATCTTAATCCAATGACACAAATGAACTTATTGGATGCACAAGATTGCTTAAAACCCTAATTGGACAAGAATAAGACTAGGGAGGACGAAAATGACCTAAATGTTCATCCAATGACACAAACACACCTATTGGATGGACAAGATTGGTTAAAAACCCTAATTGGACAACAAAAAGCCTAGGGAGGACGAAAATGACCTATATGTTCCTCCAATGACACAAACACACCTATTGGATGCACAAGATTTGTTAAAAACCCTAATTGCACAAAACTAAGCCTAGGGAGGACGAAAATTACCTAAATGTTCATCCAATGACACAAATGAACTTATTGGATGCACAAGATTGGTTAAAAACCCTAATTGGACAAGAATAAGCCTAGGGAGGACGAAAATGACTTAAAATCTTAATCCAATGACACAAATGAACTTATTGGATGCACAAGATTGCTTAAAACCCTAATTGGACAAGAATAAGACTAGGGAGGACGAAAATGACCTAAATGTTCATCCAATGACACAAACACACCTATTGGATGGACAAGATTGGTTAAAAACCCTAATTGGACAACAAAAAGCCTAGGGAGGACGAAAATGACCTATATGTTCCTCCAATGACACAAACACACCTATTGGATGCACAAGATTTGTTAAAAACCCTAATTGCACAAAACTAAGCCTAGGGAGGACGAAAATGACCTAAATGTTCATCCAATGACACAAATGAACTTATTGGATGCACAAGATTGGTTAAAAACCCTAATTGGACAAGAATAAGCCTTGGGAGGACGAAAATGACCTAAATGTTCATCCAATGACAAAAATGAACTTATTGGATGCACAAGATTGCTTAAAACCATAATTGGACAAGAATAAGACTAGGGAGGACGAAAATGACCTAAATGTTCATCCAATGACACAAACAAACATATTGGATGCACAAGATTGGTTAAAAACCATAACTGGACAAGAATAAGCCTTTGGAGGACGAAAATGACCTAAATATTCATCCAACGACACAAATGAACTTATTGGATGCACAAGATTGGTTAAAAACCCTAATTGGACAAGAATAAGCCTAGGGTGGACGAAAATGACCTAAATGTTCATCCAATGACACAAATGAACTTATTGGATGCACAAGATTGGTTAAAAACCCTAATTGGACAAGAATAAGCCTATGGAGAACGAAAACGACCTAAATGTTCATCCAATGACACAAACACACCTATTGGATGCACAAGATTGGTTAAAAACCCTAATTGGACAAGAATAAGCCTAGGGAGGACGAAAATGACCTAAATGTTCATCCAATGACACAAATTAACTTATTGGATGCACAAGATTGTTTAAAAACCCTAATTGGACAAGAATAAGCCTTGGGAGGACGAAAATGACCTAAATGTTCATCCAATGACACAAATGAACTTATTGGATGCACAAGATTGGTTAAAAACCCTAATTGGACAAGAATAAGCCTAGGGTGGACGAAAATGACCTAAATGTTCATCCAATGACACAAATGAAATTATTTGATGCACAAGATTGCTTAAAAACCCTAATTGGACAAGAATAAGCCTAGGGAGGACGAAAATGACCTAAATGTTCATCCAATGACACAAATGAACTTATTGGATGCACAAGATTGGTTAAAAACCCTAATTGGACAAGAATAAGCCTTGGGAAGACGAAAATGACCAAAATGTTCATCCAATGACACAAATACGCCTATTGGATGCACAAGAATGGTTAAAAACCCTAACGGGACAAGAATATGTCTAGGAAGGACGAAAATGACATAAATGTTCATCCAATGACACAAATGAACTTTTTGGACGCACAAGATTGCTTAAAAACCCTAATTGGACAAGAATAAGCCTTGGGAGGACGAAAATGACTTAAATGTTAATCCAATGACACAAATGAACTTATTGGATGCACAAGATTGCTTAAAACCCTAATTGGACAAGAATAAGCCAAGGGAGGACGAAAATGACCTAAATGTTCATCCAATGACACAAACACTCCTGTTGGATGCACAAGATTCGTTAGAAACTCTAATTGGACAAGAATAAGCCTAGGGAGAGCGAAAATGACTTAAATGTTAATCCGATGATAGAAATGAAGTTATTGGATGCACAAGATTGCTTAAAACCCTAATTGGACAAGAATAAGACTAGGGAGGACGAAAATGACCTAAATGTTCATCCAATGACACAAACACACCTATTGGATGCACAAGATTGGTTAAAAACCCTAATTGGATAACAATAAGCCTAGGGAGGATGAAAATCACCTAAATGTTCATCTAATGACACAAACACACCTATAGGATGCACAAGATTGGTTAAAAACCCTAATTGGAAAAGAATAAGCCTAGGGAGGACGAAAATGACCTAAATGTTCATCCAATGACAATACACACATATTGGATGCACAAGATTGGTTAGAAACCCTAATTGGACAAGAATAAGCCTAGGGAGGACAAAAATGACCTAAATGTTCATCCAATGACACAACTGAACTTATTGGATGCACAAGATTGCTTAAAAACCCTAATTGGACAAGAATAAGCCTAGGGAGGACGAAAATGACCTAAATGTTCATCCAATGACACAAATGAACTTATTGGATGCACAAGATTGCTTAATAACCCTAATTGGACAAGAATAAGCCTAGGGAGGACGAAAATGACCTAAATGTTCATCCAATGACACAAATGAACTTATTAGACGCACAAGATTGCTTAAAACCCTAATTGGACAAGAATAAGACTAGGGAGGACGGAAATGACCTAAATGTTCATCCAATGACACAAACACACCTATTGGATGCACAAGATTGGTTAAAAACCCTAATTGCACAAAACTAAGCCTAGGGAGGACGAAAATGACCTAAATGTTCATCCAATGACACAAATGAACTTATTGGATGCACAAGATTGCTTAAAAACCCTAATTGGACAAGAATAAGCCTAGGGAGGACGAAAATGACCTAAATGTTCATCCAATGACACAAACACATCTATTGGATGCACAAGATTGGTTAAAAACCCTAATTGGACAAGAATAAGCCTAGGGAGGACGAAAATGACCTAAATGTTAATCCAATGACACAAACACACCTATTGGATGCACAAGATTGGTTAAAAACCCTAATTGGACAAGAATAAGCCCTGGGAGGACGAAAATGACCTAAATGTTCAACCAATGACACAAATGAACTTATTGGATGCACAAGATTGGTTAAAAACCCTAATTGGAAAAGAATAAGCCTAGGGAGGACGAAAATGACTTAAATGTTCATCCAATGACACAAACACACCTATTGGATGCACAAGAATGGTTAAAAACCCTAACGGGACAAGAATATGTCTAGGAAGGACGAAAATGACATAAATGTTCATCCAATGACACAAATGAACTTTTTGGACGCACAAGATTGCTTAAAAACCCTAATTGGACAAGAATAAGGCTAGGGTGGACGAAAATGACCTAAATGTTCATCCAATGACACAAATGAATTTATTGGATGCACAAGATTGGTTAAAAACCCTAATTGGACAAGAATAAGCCTAGGGAGGACAAAAATGACTTAAAATCTTAATCCAATGACACAAATGAACTTATTGGATGCACAAGATTGCTTAAAACCCTAATTGGACAAGAATAAGACTAGGGAGGACGAAAATGACCTAAATGTTCATCCAATGACACAAACACACCTATTGGATGGACAAGATTGGTTAAAAACCCTAATTGGACAACAAAAAGCCTAGGGAGGACGAAAATGACCTATATGTTCCTCCAATGACACAAACACACCTATTGGATGCACAAGATTTGTTAAAAACCCTAATTGCACAAAACTAAGCCTAGGGAGGACGAAAATTACCTAAATGTTCATCCAATGACACAAATGAACTTATTGGATGCACAAGATTGCTTAAAAACCCTAATTGGACAAGAATAAGCCTAGGGAGGACGAAAATGACCTAAATGTTCATCCAATGACACAAATGAACTTATTGGATGCACAAGATTGGTTAAAAACCCTAATTGGACAAGAATAAGCCTTGGGAAGACGAAAATGACCAAAATGTTCATCCAATGAAACAAATACGCCTATTGGATGCACAAGAATGGTTAAAAACCCTAACTGGACAAGAATAAGCCTAGGGAGGTCAAAAATGACCTTAATGTTCATCCAATGACACAAATGAACTTATTGGATGCACAAGATTGGTTAAAAACCCTAATTGGACAAGAATAAGCCTAGGGTGGACGAAAATGACCTAAATGTTCATCCAATGACACAAATGAACTTATTGGATGCACAAGATTGGTTAAAAACCCTAATTGGACAAGAATAAGCCTAGGGAGGACGAAAATGACCTAAATGTTCATCCAATGACACAAACACACCTATTGGATGCACAAGATTGGTTAGAAACCCTAATTGGACAAGAATAAGCCTAGAATGAACGAAAATGACCTAAATGTTCATCCAATGACACAAACACACCTATTGGATGCACAAGATTGGTTACAAACCCTAATTGGACAAGAATAAGCCTTGGGAGGACGAAAATGACCTAAATGTTCATCCAATGACACACATGAACTTATTGGATGCACAAGATTGGTTAAAAACCCTAATTGGACAAGAATAAGCCTAGGGTGGACGAAAATGACCTAAATGTTCATCCAATGACACAAATGAACTTATTGGATGCACAAGATTGGTTAAAAACCCTAATTGGACAAGAATAAGCCTAGGGAGGACGAAAATGACCTAAATGTTCATCCAATGACACAAATGATTTTATTGGATGCACAAGATTCGTTAAAGTCCCTAATTGGACAAGAATAAGCCTTGGGAGGACGAAAATGACCTAAATGTTCATCCAATGAAACAAATGAACTTATTGGATGCACAAGATTGGTTAAAAACCCTAATTGGATAAGAATAAGCCTTGGGTGAACGAAAATGACCTAAATGTTCATCCAATGACACAAATGAACTTATTGGATGCACAAGATTGGTTAAAAACCCTAATTGGACAAGAATAAGCCTAGGGAGGACGAAAATGACCTAAATGTTCATCCAATGACACAAATGAACTTATTGGATGCACAAGATTGGTTAAAAACCCTAATTGGACAAGAATAAGCCTAGGGAGGACGAAAATGACCTAAATGTTCATCCAATGACACAAATACACCTATTGGATGCACAAGATTGGTTAGAACCCCTAATTGGACAAAAATAAGCCTAGGGAGGACGAAAATGACCTAAATGTACATCCAATGACAGAAATGAACTTATTGGATGCACAAGATTGCTTAAAAACCCTAATTGGACAAGAATAAGCCTAGGGAGGAAGAAAATGACCTAAATGTTCATCCAATGACACAAATGAACTTATTGGATGCACAAGATTGGTTAAAAACCCTAATTGGACAAGAATAAGCCTAGGGTGGACGAAAATGACCTAAATGTTCATCCAATGACACAAATGAACTTATTGGATGCACAAGATTGGTGAAAAAAACCCTAATTGGACAAGAATAAGCTTAGGGAGGACGAAAATGACCTAAATGTTCGTCCAATGACACAAACACACCTATTGGATGCACAAGATTGTATAAAAACCCTAATTGGACAAGAATAAGACTAGGGAGGACGAAAATGACCTAAATGTTCCTCCAATGACACAAACACACCTATTGGATGCACAAGATTGGATAAAAACCCTAATTGGACAAGAATAAGAATAGGGAGGACGAAAATGACCTAAATGTTCATCCAATGACACAAACACACATATTGGATGCACAAGATTGCTTAAAACCCTAATTGGACAAGAATAAGACTAGGGAGGACGAAAATGACCTAAATGTTCATCCAATTACACAAATGAACTTATTGGATGCACAAGATTGGTTAAAAACGCTAATTGGACAAGAATAAGCCTAGGGAGGACGAAAATGACCTAAATGTTCATCCAATGACACAAATGAACTTATTGGATGCACAAGATTGGTTAAAAACCCTAATTGGACAAGAATAAGCCTAGGGAGGACGAAAATGACCTAAATGTTCATCCAATGACACAAATGAACTTATTGGATGCACAAGATTGGTTAAAAACCCTAATTGAACAAGAATAAGCCTAGGGAGGAAGAAAATGACCTAAATGTTCATCCAATGACACAAATGAACTTATTGGATGCACAAGATTGGTTAAAAACCCTAATTGGACAAGAATAAGCCTAGGGAGGACGAAAATGACCTAAATGTTCATCCAATGACACAAATGAACTTATTGGATGCACAAGATTGGTTAAAAACCTAATCGGACAAGAATAAGCCTAGGGAGGACGAAAATGACCTAAATGTTCGTCCAATGACACAAACACACCTATTGGATGCAGAAGATTGCATAAAAACCCTAATTGGACAAGAATAAGCCTAGGGAGGACGAAAATGACCTAAATGTTCATCCAATGACACAAATGAACTTATTGGATGCACAAGATTGGTTAAAAACCCTAATTGGACAAGAATAAGCCTAGGGAGGACGAAAATGACCTAAATGTTCATCCAATGACACAAATGAACTTATTGGAAGCACAAGATTGATTAAAAACCATAATTGGACAAGAATAAGCCTAGGGAGGACGAAAATGACCTAAATGTTCATCCAATGACACAAATGAACTTATTGGATGCACTAGATTGGTTAAAAACCCTAATTGGACAAGAATAAGCCTAGGGAGGACGAAAATGACCTAAATGTTAATCCAATGACACAAACACACCTATTGGATGCACAAGATTGGTTAAAAACCCTAATTGGACAAGAATAAGCCTAGGGAGGACGAAAGTGACCTAAATGTTAATCCAATGACACAAACACACCTATTGGATGCACAAGATTGGTTAAAAACCCTAATTGGACAAGAATAAGCCTAGGGAGAACGGAAATGACCTAAATGTTAATCCAATGACACAAACACACCTATTGGATGCACAAGATTGGTTAAAAACCCTAATTGGACAAGAATAAGCCTAGGGAAGACGAAAATGAGCTATATGTTCCTCCAATGACAAAAATGAACTTACTGGAAGCACAAGGTTTGTTAAAAACCCTAATTGGACAAGAATAAGCCTAGGGAGGACGAAAATGACCTAAATGTTAATCCAATGACACAAATGAACTTATTGGATGCACAAGATTGGCTAAAAACCCTAATTGGAGAAGAATTAACATAGGGAGGACGAACATGACCTATATGTTCCTCCAATGACACAAATGAACTTATTGGATGCACAAGATTGGTTAAAAACCCTAATTGGACAAGAATAAGCCTTGGTAGTACGAAAATGACCTAAATGTTAATCCAATGACACAAACACTCCTATTGGATGCACAAAATTGGTTAAAAACCCTAATTGGTCAAGAATAAGCCTAGGGAGGAAGAAAATGACCTATATGTTCCTCCAATGACACAAATGAACTTATTGGATGCACAAGATTGGTTAAAAACCCGAATTGGACAAGAATAAGCCTAGGGAAGACGAAAATGACCTAAATGTACATCCAATGACACAAAGACACCTATTGGATGCACAAGATTGGTTAAAAACCCTAATTAGACAAGAATAAGCCTAGGGAGGACGAAAATGACCTATATGTTCCTCCAATGACACAAATGAACTTATTGAATGCACAAGATTGGTTAAAAACCCTAATTGGACAAGAATAAGCCTTGGGAGGACGAAAATGACCTAAATGTTCATCCAATGGGACAAACACACCTATCGGATGCACAAGATTGGTTAAAAACCCTAATTGGACAAGAATAAGCCTAGGGAGGACGAAAATGACCTAAATGTTTATCCAATGACACAAATGAACTTATTGGATGCACAAGATTTGTTAAAAACCCTAATTGGACAAGAATAAGCCTAGGGAGGACGAAAATGACCTAAATGTTAATCAAATGACACAAACACACCTATTGGATGCACAAGATTGGTTAAAAACCCTAATTGGACAAGAATAAGGCTAGGGAGGACGAAAATGACCTAAATGTTTATCCAATGACACAAATGAACTTATTGGATGCATAAGATTGGTTAAAAACCCTAATTGTAGAAGAATAAGCCTAGGGAAGACGAAAATGACCTATATGTTCCTCCAATGACACAAATGAACTTATTGGATGCACAAGATTGGTTAAAAACCCTAATTGGACAAGAATAAGCCTTGGTAGTACGAAAATGACCTAAATGTTAATCCAATGACACAAACACCTATTGGATACACAAGATTGGTTAAAAACCCTAATTGGACAAGAATAAGGCTAGGGAGGACGAAAATGACCTAAATGTTTATCCAATGACACAAATGAACTTATTGGATGCATAAGATTGGTTAAAAACCCTAATTGGAGAAGAATAAGCCTATGGAGTACGAAAATGACCTATATGTTCCTCCAATGACACAAATGAACTTATTGGATGCACAAGATTGGTTAAAAACCCTAATTGGACAAGAATAAGCCTTGGTAGTACGAAAATGACCTAAATGTTAATCCAATGACACAAACACTTATTGGATACACAAGATTGGTTAAAAACCCTAATTGGACAAGAAAAAGCCTATGGAGGACGAAAATGACCTAAATGTACATCCAATGACACAAACACATCTATTGGATGCACAAGATTGGTTAAAAACCCTAATTGGACAAGAATAAGCCTAGGGAGGAAGAAAATGACCTAAATGTTAATCCAATGACACAAACACACCTATTGGATGCAAAAGATTGGTTAAAAACCCTAATTGGACAAGAATAAGCCTAGGGAGGACGAAAAAGACCTATATGTTCCTCCAATGACAAATGAACTTATTGGATGCACAAGATTGGTTAAAAACCCTAATTGGACAAGAATAAGCCTAGGGAGGCCGAAAATGACCTAAATGTTAATCCAATGACACAAACACTTATTGGATACACAAGATTGGTTAAAAACCCTAATTGGACAAGAAAAAGCCTAGGGAGGACGAAAATGACCTAAATGTACATCCAATGACACAAACACATCTATTGGATGCACAAGATTGGTTAAAAACCCTAATTGGACAAGAATAAGCCTAGGGAGGAAGAAAATGACCTAAATGTTAATCCAATGACACAAACATACCTATTGGATGCACAAGATTGGTTAAAAACCCTAATTGGACAAGAATAAGCCTAGGGAGGACGAAAATGACCTAAATGTTAATCAAATGACACAAACACACCTATTGGATGCACAAGATTGGTTAAAAACCCTAATTGGACAAGAATAAGGCTAGGGAGGACGAAAATGACCTAAATGTTTATCCAATGACACAAATGAACTTATTGGATGCATAAGATTGGTTAAAAACCCTAATTGGAGAAGAATAAGCCTAGGGAGGATGAAAATGACCTATCTGTTCCTCCAATGACACAAATGAACTTATTAGATGCACAAGATTGGTTAAAAACCCTAATTGGACAAGAATAAGCCTTGGTAGTACGAAAATGACCTAAATGTTAATCCAAAGACACAAACACACCTATTGGATGCACAAGATTGGTTAAAAACCATAATTGGACAAGAATAAGCCTAGGGAGGACGAAAATGACCTAAATGTACATCCAATGACACAAACACACCTATTGGATGCACAAGATTGGTTAAAAACCCAAATTGGACAAGAATAAGCCTAGGGAGGACGAAAATGAACTAAATGTTCCTCCAATGATACAAATGAACTTATCGGATGCACAAGATTGGGTAAAAACCTTAATTGGATAAGAATACGCCCAGGGAGGACAAAAATTACCTAAATGCTAATCCAATGACACAAACACACCTATTGGATGCACAAGACTGGTTAAAAACCCTAATTGGGCAAGAATAAGCCTAGGGAGGACGAAAATGACCTAAATGTACATCCAATGACACAAACACACCTATTGGATGCACAAGATTGGTTAAAAACCCTAATTAGACAAGAATAAGCCTAGGGAGGATGAAAATGACCTATATGTTCCTCCAATGACACAAACGAACTTATTGGATGCACAAGATTGGTTAAAAACCCTAATTGGACAAGAATAAGCCTTGGGAGGACGAAAATGACCTAAATGTTCATCCAATGAGACAAACACACCTATCGGATGCACAAGATTGGTTAAAAACCCTAATTGGACAAGAATAAGCCTAGGGAGGACGAAAATGACCTAAATGTTTATCCAATGACACAAATGAACTTATTGGATGCACAAGATTGGTTAAAAACCCGAATTGGACAAGAATAAGCCTAGGGAAGACGAAAATGACCTAAATGTACATCCAATGACACAAAGACACCTATTGGATGCACAAGATTGGTTAAAAACCCTAATTAGACAAGAATAAGCCTAGGGAGGACGAAAATGACCTATATGTTCCTCCAATGACACAAATGAACTTATTGGATGCACAAGATTGGTTAAAAACCCTAATTGGACAAGAATAAGCCTTGGGAGGACGAAAATGACCTAAATGTTCATCCAACGGGACAAACACACCTATCGGATGCACAAGATTGGTTAAAAACCCTAATTGGACAAGAATAAGCCTAGGGAGGAAGAAAATGACCTATATGTTCCTCCAATGACCCAAATGAACTTATTGGATGCACAAGATTGGTTAAAAACCCGAATTGGACAAGAATAAGCCTAGGGAAGACGAAAATGACCTAAATGTACATCCAATGACACAAAGACACCTATTGGATGCACAAGATTGGCTAAAAACCCTAATTGGAGAAGAATTAACATAGGGAGGACGAACATGACCTATATGTTCCTCCAATGACACAAATGAACTTATTGGATGCACAAGATTGGTTAAAAACCCTAATTGGACAAGAATAAGCCTTGGTAGTACGAAAATGACCTAAATGTTAATCCAATGACACAAACACTCCTATTGGATGCACAAGATTGGTTAAAAACCCTTATTGTACAAGAATAGGCCTAGGGAGGAAGAAAATGACCTATATGTTCCTCCAATGACAAAAATGAACTTATTGGAAGCACAAGGTTTGTTAAAAACCCTAATTGGACAAGAATAAGCCTAGGGAGGACGAAAATGACCTAAATGTTAATCCAATGACACAAATGAACTTATTGGATGCACAAGATTGGCTAAAAACCCTAATTGGAGAAGAATTAACATAGGGAGGACGAACATGACCTATATGTTCCTCCAATGACACAAATGAACTTATTGGATGCACAAGATTGGTTAAAAACCCTAATTGGACAAGAATAAGCCTTGGTAGTACGAAAATGACCTAAATGTTAATCCAATGACACAAACACTCCTATTGGATGCACAAGATTGGTTAAAAACCCTAATTGGACAAGAATAAGCCTAGGGAGGACGAAAATGACCTATATGTTCCTCCAATGACACAAATGAACTTATTGGATGCACAAGATTGGTTAAAAACCCGAATTGGACAAGAATAAGCCTAGGGAAGACGAAAATGACCTAAATGTACATCCAATGACACAAAGACACCTATTGGATGCACAAGATTGGTTAAAAACCCTAATTAGACAAGAATAAGCCTAGGGAGGACGAAAATGACCTATATGTTCCTCCAATGACACAAATGAACTTATTGGATGCACAAGATTGGTTAAAAACCCTAATTGGACTAGAATAAGCCTTGGGAGGACGAAAATGACCTAAATGTTCATCCAATGAGACAAACACACCTACCGGATGCACAAGATTGGTTAAAAACCCTAATTGGACAAGAATAAGCCTAGGGAGGACGAAAATGACCTAAATGTTTATCCAATGACACAAATGAACTTATTGGATGCACAAGATTTGTTAAAAACCCTAATTGGACAAGAATAAGCCTAGGGAGGACGAAAATGACCTAAATGTTCATCAAATGACACAAACACACCTATTGGATGCACAAGATTGGTTAAAAACCATAATTGGACAAGAATAAGGCTAGGGAGGACGAAAATGACGTAAATGTTTATCCAATGACACAAATGAACTTATTGGATGCATAAGATTGGTTAAAAACCCTAATTGTAGAAGAATAAGCCTAGGGAGGACGAAAATGACCTATATGTTCCTCCAATGACACAAATGAACTTAGTGGATGCACAAGATTGGTTAAAAACCCTAATTGGACAAGAATAAGCCTAGGGAGGACGAAAATGACCTAAATGTTTATCCAATGACACAAATGAACTTATTGGATGCACAAGATTTGTTAAAAACCCTAATTGGACAAGAATAAGCCTAGGGAGGACGAAAATGACCTAAATGTTAATCAAATGACACAAACACACCTATTGGATGCACAAGATTGGTTAAAAACCCTAATTGGACAAGAATAAGGCTAGGGAGGACGAAAATGACCTAAATGTTAATCCAATGACACAAATGAACTTATTGGAAGCATAAGATTGGTTAAAAACCCTAATTGGAGAAGAATAAGCCTAGGGAGGACGAAAATGACCTATATGTTCCTCCAATGACACAAATGAACTTATTGGATGTACAAGATTGGTTAAAAACCCTAATTGGACAAGAATAAGCCTTGGTAGTACGAAAATGACCTAAATGTGAATCCAATGACACAAACACTTATTAGATACACAAGATTGGTTAAAAACCCTAATTGGACAAGAAAAAGTCTAGGGAGGACGAAAATGACCTAAACGTACATCCAATGACACAAACACACCTATTGGATGCACAAGATTGGTTAAAAACCCTAATTGGACAAGAATAAGCCTAGGGAGGACGAAAATGACCTAAATGTTAATCAAATGACACAAACACACCTATTGGATGCACAAGATTGGTTAAAAACCCAAATTGGACAAGAATAAGGCTAGGGAGGACGAAAATGACCTAAATGTTTATCCAATGACACAAATGAACTTATTGGATCCACAAGATTGGTTAAAAACCCTAATTGGACAAGAATAAGCCTTGGTAGTACGAAAATGACCTAAATGTTAATCCAATGACACAAACACCTATTGGATACACAAGATTGGTTAAAAACCCTAATTGGACAAGAAAAAGCCTAGGGAGGACGAAAATGACCTAAATGTACATCCAATGACACAAACACATCTATTGGATGCACAAGATTTGTTAAAAACCCTAATTGGACAAGAATAAGCCTAGGGAGGACGAAAAAGACCTAAATGTTAATCCAATGACACAAACACACCTATTGGATGCACAAGATTGGTTAAAAACCCTAATTGGACAAGAATAAGCCTAGGGAAGACGAAAATGACCTATATGTTCCTCCAATGACAAAAATGAACTTACTGGAAGCACAAGGTTTGTTAAAAACCCTAATTGGACAAGAATAAGCCTAGGGAGGACGAAAATGACCTAAATGTTAATCCAATGACACAAATGAACTTATTGGATGCACAAGATTGGCTAAAAACCCTAATTGGAGAAGAATTAACATAGGGAGGACGAACATGACCTATATGTTCCTCTAATGACACAAATGAACTTATTGGATGCACAAGATTGGTTAAAAACCCTAATTGGACAAGAATAAGCCTTGGTTGTACGAAAATGACCTAAATGTTAATCCAATGACACAAACACTCCTATTGGATGCACAAGATTGGTTAAAAACCCTTATTGTACAAGAATAGGCCTAGGGAGGAAGAAAATGACCTATATGTTCCTCCAATGACACAAATGAACTTATTGGATGCACAAGATTGGTTAAAAACCCGAATTGGACAAGAATAAGCCTAGGGAAGACGAAAATGACCTAAATGTACATCCAATGACACAAAGACACCTATTGGATGCACAAGATTGGTTAAAAACCCTAATTAGACAAGAATAAGCCTAGGGAGGACGAAAATGACCTATATGTTCCTCCAATGACACAAATGAACTTATTGGATGCACAAGATTGGTTAAAAACCCTAATTGGACAAGAATAAGCCTAGGGAGGACGAAAACGACCTAAATGTTCATCCAATGAGACAAACACACCTACCGGATGCACAAGATTGGTTAAAAACCCTAATTGGACAAGAATAAGCCTAGGGAGGACGAAAATGACCTAAATGTTTATCCAATGACACAAATGAACTTATTGGATGCACAAGATTTGTTAAAAACCCTAATTGGACAAGAATAAGCCTAGGGAGGACGAAAATGACCTAAATGTACATCCAATGACACAAAGACACCTATTGGATGCACAAGATTGGTTAAAAACCCTAATTAGACAAGAATAAGCCTAGGGAGGACGAAAATGACCTATATGTTCCTCCAATGACACAAATGAACTTATTGGATGCACAAGATTGGTTAAAAACCCTAATTGGACAAGAATAAGCCTTGGGAGGACGAAAATGACCTAAATGTTCATCCAATGGGACAAACACACCTATCGGATGCACAAGATTGGTTAAAAACCCTAATTGGACAAGAATAAGCCAAGGGAGGACGAAAATGACCTAAATGTTTATCCAATGACACAAATGAACTTATTGGATGCACAAGATTTGTTAAAAACCCTAATTGGACAAGAATAAGCCTAGGGAGGACGAAAATGACCTAAATGTTAATCAAATGACACAAACACACCTATTGGATGCACAAGATTGGTTAAAAACCCTAATTGGACAAGAATAAGGCTAGGGAGGACGAAAATGACCTAAATGTTTATCCAATGACACAAATGAACTTATTGGATGCATAAGATTGGTTAAAAACCCTAATTGTAGAAGAATAAGCCTAGGGAGGACGAAAATGACCTATATGTTCCTCCAATGACACAAATGAACTTATTGGATGCACAAGATTGGTTAAAAACCCTAATTGGACAAGAATAAGCCTTGGTAGTACGAAAATGACCTAAATGTTAATCCAATGATACAAACACACCTATTGGATGCACAAGATTGGTTAAAAACCCTAATTGGACAAGAATAAGCCTAGGGAGGACGAAAATGACCTATATGTTCCTCCAATGACACAAATGAACTTATTGGATGCACAAGATTGGTTAAAAACCCTAATTGGACAAGAATAAGCCTAGGGAGGACGAAAATGAACTATATGTTCCTCCAATGACACAAATGAACTTATTGGATGCACAAGATTGGTTAAAAACCCTAATTGGACAAGAATAAGCCTTGGTAGTACGAAAATGACCTAAATGTTAATCCAATGACACAAACACCTATTGGATACACAAGATTGGTTAAAAACCCTAATTGGACAAGAATAAGGCTAGGGAGCACGAAAATGACCTAAATGTTTATCCAATGACACAAATGAACTTATTGGATGCATAAGATTGGTTAAAAACCCTAATTGGAGAAGAATAAGCCTATGGAGTACGAAAATGACCTATATGTTCCTCCAATGACACAAATGAACTTATTGGATGCACAAGATTGGTTAAAAACCCTAATTGGACAAGAATAAGCCTTGGTAGTACGAAAATGACCTAAATGTTAATCCAATGACACAAACACTTATTGGATACACAAGATTGGTTAAAAACCCTAATTGGACAAGAAAAAGCCTATGGAGGACGAAAATGACCTAAATGTACATCCAATGACACAAACACATCTATTGGATGCACAAGATTGGTTAAAAACCCTAATTGGACAAGAATAAGCCTAGGGAGGAAGAAAATGACCTAAATGTTAATCCAATGACACAAACACACCTATTGGATGCAAAAGATTGGTTAAAAACCCTAATTGGACAAGAATAAGCCTAGGGAGGACGAAAAAGACCTATATGTTCCTCCAATGACAAATGAACTTATTGGATGCACAAGATTGGTTAAAAACCCTAATTGGACAAGAATAAGCCTAGGGAGGCCGAAAATGACCTAAATGTTAATCCAATGACACAAACACACCTATTGGATGCACAAGATTGGTTAAAAACCATAATTGGACAAGAATAAGCCTAGGGAGGACGAAAATGACCTAAATGTACATCCATTGACACCAACACACCTATTGGATGCACAATATTTGTTAAAAACCCAAATTGGACAAGAATAAGCCTAGGGAGGACGAAAATGAACTAAATGTTCCTCCAATGACACAAATGAACTTATCGGATGCACAAGATTGGGTAAAAACCCTAATTGGATAAGAATACGCCTAGGGAGGACGAAAATTACCTAAATGCTAATCCAATGACACAAACACACCTATTGGATGCACAAGATTGGTTAAAAACCCTAATTGGGCAAGAATAAGCCTAGGGAGGACGAAAATGACCTAAATGTACATCCAATGACACAAACACACCTATTGGATGCACCAGATTGGTTAAAAACCCTAATTGGACAAGAATAAGCCTTGGGAGGACGAAAGTGACCTAAATGTTCATCCAATGACACAAACACACCTATTGGATGCACAAGATTGGTTAAAAACCCTAATTGGACAAGAATAAGCCTAGGCAGAACGGAAATGACCTAAATGTTAATCCAATGACACAAACACACCTATTGGATGCACAAGATTGGTTAAAAACCCTAATTGGACAAGAATAAGCCTAGGGAGGACGAAAATGACCTAAATGTTTATCCAATAACACAAATGAACTTATTGGATGCACAAGATTTGTTAAAAACCCTAATTGGACAAGAATAAGCCTAGGGAGGACGAAAAAGACCTAAATGTTAATCCAATGACACAAACACACCTATTGGATGCACAAGATTGGTTAAAAACCCTAATTGGACAAGCATAAGCCTAGGGAAGACGAAAATGACCTATATGTTCCTCCACTGACAAAAATGAACTTATTGGAAGCACAAGGTTTGTTAAAAACCCTAATTGGACAAGAATAAGCCTAGGGAGGACGAAAATGACCTAAATGTTAATCCAATGACACAAATGAACTTATTGGATGCACAAGATTGGCTAAAAACCCTAATTGGAGAAGAATTAACATAGGGAGGACGAACATGACCTATATGTTCCTCCAATGACACAAATGAACTTATTGGATGCACAAGATTGGTTAAAAACCCTAATTGGACAAGAATAAGCCTTGGTAGTACGAAAATGACCTAAATGTTAATCCAATGACACAAACACTCCTATTGGATGCACAAGATTGGTTAAAAACCCTTATTGTACAAGAATAGGCCTAGGGAGGAAGAAAATGACCTATATGTTCCTCCAATGACACAAATGAACTTATTGGATGCACAAGATTGGTTAAAAACCCGAATTGGACAAGAATAAGCCTAGGGAAGACGAAAATGACCTAAATGTACATCCAATGACACAAAGACACCTATTGGATGCACAAGATTGGTTAAAAACCCTAATTAGACAAGAATAAGCCTAGGGAGGACGAAAATGACCTATATGTTCCTCCAATGACACAAATGAACTTATTGGATGCACAAGATTGGTCAAAAACCCTAATTGGACAAGAATAAGCCTTGGGAGGACGAAAATGACCTAAATGTTCATCCAATGAGACAAACACACCTACCGGATGCACAAGATTGGTTAAAAACCCTAATTGGACAAGAATAAGCCTAGGGAGGACGAAAATGACCTAAATGTTTATCCAATGACACAAATGAACTTATTGGATGCACAAGATTTGTTAAAAACCCTAATTGGACAAGAATAAGCCTAGGGAGGACGAAAATGACCTAAATGTACATCCAATGACACAAAGACACCTATTGGATGCACAAGATTGGTTAAAAACCCTAATTAGACAAGAATAAGCCTAGGGAGGACGAAAATGACCTATATGTTCCTCCAATGACACAAATGAACTTATTGGATGCACAAGATTGGTTAAAAACCCTAATTGGACAAGAATAAGCCTTGGGAGGACGAAAATGACCTAAATGTTCATCCAACGGGACAAACACACCTATCGGATGCACAAGATTGGTTAAAAACCCTAATTGGACAAGAATAAGCCTAGGGAGGAAGAAAATGACCTATATGTTCCTCCAATGACCCAAATGAACTTATTGGATGCACAAGATTGGTTAAAAACCCGAATTGGACAAGAATAAGCCTAGGGAAGACGAAAATGACCTAAATGTACATCCAATGACACAAAGACACCTATTGGATGCACAAGATTGGTTAAAAACCCTAATTAGACAAGAATAAGCCTAGGGAGGACGAAAATGACCTATATGTTCCTCCAATGACACAAATGAACTTATTGAATGCACAAGATTGGTTAAAAACCCTAATTGGACAAGAATAAGCCTTGGGAGGACGAAAATGACCTAAATGTTCATCCAATGGGACAAACACACCTATCGGATGCACAAGATTGGTTAAAAACCCTAATTGGACAAGAATAAGCCTAGGGAGGACGAAAATGACCTAAATGTTTATCCAATGACACAAATGAACTTATTGGATGCACAAGATTTGTTAAAAACCCTAATTGGACAAGAATAAGCCTAGGGAGGACGAAAATGACCTAAATGTTAATCAAATGACACAAAGACACCTATTGGATGCACAAGATTGGTTAAAAACCCTAATTAGACAAGAATAAGCCTAGGGAGGACGAAAATGACCTATATGTTCCTCCAATGACACAAATGAACTTATTGGATGCACAAGATTGGTTAAAAACCCTAATTGGACAAGAATAAGCCTTGGGAGGACGAAAATGACCTAAATGTACATCCAATGACACAAACACACCTATTGGATGCACAAGATTGGTTAAAAACCCTAATTGGACAAGAATAAGCCTAGGGAGGACGAAAATGACCTAAATGTTCATCCAATGACACAAATGAACTTATTGGATGCGCAAGATTGCTTAAAAACCCTAATTGGACAAGAATAAGCCTAGGGAGGACGAAAATGACCTAAATGTTCATCCAATGACACAAACACACCTATTGGATGCACAAGATTGGTTAAAAACCCTAATTGGACAAGAATAAGCCTAGGGAGGACGAAAATGACCTAAATGTTCATCCAATGACACAAACACACCTATTGGATGCACAAGATTGGTTAAAAACCCTAATTGGACAAGAATAAGCCTAAGGAGGACGAAAATGACCTAAATGTTCAACCAATGACACAAATGAACTTATTTGATGCACAAGATTGGTTAAAAACCCTAATTGGACAAGAATAAGCCTTGGGAGGACGAAAATGACCTAAATGTTCATCCAATGACACAAATGAACTTATTGGATGCACAAGATTGGTTAAAAACCCTAATTGGACAAGAATAAGCCTAGGGTGGACGAAAATGACCTAAATGTTTATCCAATGACACAAATGAACTTATTGGATGCACAAGATTGGTAAAAAAACCCTAATTGGACAAGAATAAGCCTAGAATGAACGAAAAATGACCTAAATGTTCATCCAATGACACAAACACACCTATTGGATGCACAAGATTGGTTAAAAACCCTTATTGGACAAGAATAAGCCTAGGGAGGACGAAAATGACCTAAATGTTCATCCAATGACACAAATACACCTATTGGATGCACAAGATTCGTTAGAAACCCTAATTGGACAAGAATAAGCCTAGGGAGGACGAAACTGACCTAAATGTTCATCCAATGACACAAACGAACCTATTGGATGCACAGGATTGGTTAGAAACCCTAATTGGACAAGAATAAGCCTAGGGAGGACGAAAATGACCTAAATGTTCATCCAATGACACAAATACACCTATTGGATGCACAAGATTGGTTAAAAACCCTAATTGGACAAGAATATGCCTAGAGAGGACGAAAATGACCTAAATGTTCATCCAATGACACAAATGAACTTATTGGATGCACAAGATTGCTTAAAAACCCTAATTGGACAAGAATAAGCCTAGGGAGGACGAAAATGACCTAAATGTTCATCCAATGACACAAATACACCTATTGGATGCACAAGATTGGTTAAAAACCCTAATTGGACAAGAATAAGCCTAGGGAGGACGAAAATGACCTAAATGTTCATCCAATGACACTAATACACCTATTGGATGCACAAGATTGGTTAAAAACCCTAATTGGACAAGAATAAGCATAGGGAGGACGAAAATGACCTAAATGTTCATCAAGTGACACAAATGAACTTATTGGATGCACAAGATTGCTTAAAAACCCTAATTGGACAAGAATAAGCCTAGGGAGGACGAAAATGACCTAAATGTTCATCCAATGACACAAATACACCTATTGGATGCACAAGATTGGTTAAAAACCCTAATTGGACAAGAATAAGCCTAGGGAGGACGAAAATGACCTAAATGTTCATCCAATGACACAAATACACCTATTGGATGCACAAGATTGGTTAAAAACCCTAATTGGACAAGAATATGCCTAGGGAGGACGAAAATGACCTAAATGTTCATCCAATGACACAAATGAACTTATTGGATGCACAAGATTGCTTAAAAACCCTAATTGGACAAGAATAAGCCTAGGGAGGACGAAAATGACCTAAATGTTCATCCAATGACACAAATACACCTATTGGATGCACAAGATTTGTTAGAAACCCTAATTGGACAAGAATAAGCCTAGGGAGGACGAAACTGACCTAAATGTTCATCCAATGACACAAGCACACCTATTGGATGCACAAGATTGGTTAAAAACGCTAATTGGACAAGAATAAGCCTAGAGAGGACGAAAATGACCTAAATGTTCATCCAATAACACAAATGAACTTATTGGATGCACAAGATTGCTTAAAAACCCTAATTAGACAAGAATATGCCTAGGGAGGACGAAAATGACCTAAATGTTCATCCAATGACACAAATACACCTATTGGATGCACAAGATTGGTTAGAAACCCTAATTGGACAAGAATAAGCCTAGGGAGGACGAAAATGACCTAAATGTTCATCCAATGACACAAACACACCTATTGGATGCACAAGATTGGTTAAAAACCCTAATTGGACAAGAATAAGCCTAGGGTGGACGAAAATGACCTAAACGTTTATCCAATGACACAAATGAACTTATTGGATGCACAAGATTGGTTAAAAACCCTAATTGGACAAGAATAAGCCTACGGAGGACGAAAATGACCTAAATGTTCATCCAATGACACAAACACACCTATTGGATGCACAAGATTGGTTAAAAACCCTAATTGGACAAGAATAAGCCTAGGGAGGACGAAAATGACCTAAATGTTCATCCAATGATACAAACACACCTATTGGATGCACAAGATTGGTTAAAAACCCTAATTGGACAAGAATAAGCCTAGGGTGGAAGAAAATGACCTAAATGTTCATCCAATGACACAAACACACCTATTGAATGCACAAGATTGGTTAAAAACCCTAATTGGACAAGAATAAGCCTAGGGAGGACGAAAATGACCTAAATGTTCATCCAATGACACAAATGAACTTATTGGATGCACAAGATTGCTTAAAAACCCTAATTAGACAAGAATAAGCCTAGGGAGGACGAAAATGACCTAAATGTTCATCCAATGACACCAACACACCTATTGGATGCACAATATTGGTTAGAAACATTAATTGAACAAGAATAAGCCTAGGGAGGACGAAAATGACCTAAATGTTCATCCAATGACACAAATGAACTTATTGGATGCACAAGATTGCTTAAAAACCCTAATTGGACAAGAATAAGCCTAGGGAGGACGAAAATGACCTAAATGTTCATCCAATGACACAAATGAACTTATTGGATGCACAAGATTGCTTATAAACCCTAATTGGACAAGAATAAAGCCTAGGGAGGACGAAAATGACCTAAATGTTCATCCAATGACACAAACACACCTATTGGATGCACAAGATTGGGTAGAAACCCTAATTGAACAAGAATAAGCCTAGGGAGGACGAAAATGACCTAAATGTTCATCCAATGACACAAATGAACTTATTGGATGCACAAGATTGCTTAAAAACCCTAATTGGACAAGAATAAGCCTAGGGAGGACGAAAATGACCTAAATGTTCATCCAATGACACAAATACACCTATTCGATGCACAAGATTAGTTAGAAACCCTAATTGGACAAGAATAAGCCTAGGGAGGACGAAAATGACCTAAATGTTCATCCAATGACACAAACACACCTATTGGATGCACAAGATTGGTTAAAAACCCTAATTGGACAAGAATAAGCCTAGGGTGGAAGAAAACGACCTAAATGTTCATCCAATGACACAAACACACCTATTGGATGCACAAGATTGGTTAAAAACCCTAATTGGACAAGAATAAGCCTAGGGAGGACAAAGATGACCTAAATGTTCATCCAATGACACAAATGAACTTATTGGATGCACAAGATTGCTTAAAAACCCTAATTGGACAAGAATAAGCCTAGGGAGGACGAAAATGACCTAAATGTTCATCCAATGACACAAATACACCTATTGGATGCACAAGATTGGTTAAAACCATAATTGGACAAGAATAAGCCTAGGGAGGACGAAGATGACCTAAATGTTCATCCAATGACACAAATGAACTTATTGGATGCACAAGATTGCTTAAAAACCCTAATTGGACAAGAATAAGCCTAGGGAGGACGAAAATGACCTAAATGTTCATCCAATGACACAAATACACCTATTGGATGCACAAGATTGGTTAGAAACCCTAATTGGACAAGACTAAGCCTAGGGAGGACGAAAATGACCTAAATGTTCATCCTATGACACAAACACACCTATTGGATGCACAAGATTGGTTAAAAACCCTAATTGGACAAGAATAAGCCTTGGGAGGACGAAAATGACCTAAATGTTCATCCAATGACACAAATGAACTTATTGGATGCACAAGATTGGTTAAAAACCCTAATTGGACAAGAATAAGCCTAGGGTGGACGAAAATGACCTAAATGTTTATCCAATGACACAAATGAACTTATTGGATGCACAACATTTGGTTAAAAACCCTAATTGGACAAGAATAAGCCTAGGGAGGACGAAAATGACCTAAATGTTCATCCAATGACACAAACACACCTATTGGATGCACAAGATTGGTTAAAAACCCTAATTGGACAAGAATAAGCCTAGGGAGGACGAAAATGACCTAAATGTTGATCCAATGACACAAATGAACTTATTGGATCCACAAGATTGGTTAAAACCTTAATTGGACAAGAATAAGACTAAGGAGGACGAAAATGACCTAAATGTTCATCCAATGACACAAACACACCTATTGGATGCACAAGATTGGTTAGAAACCCTAATTGGACAAGAATAAGCCTAGGAAGGACGAAAATGACCTAAATGCTAATCCAATGACACAAATGAACTTATTGGATGCACAAGATTGGTTAAAAACCCTAATTGGACAAGAATAAGCCTAGGGAGGACGAAAATGACCTAAATGTTCATCCAATGACACAAACACACCTATTGGATGCACAAGATTGGTTAAAAACCCTAATTGGACAAGAATAAGCCTAGGGAGGACGACAATGACCTAAATGTTCATCCAATGACACAAATGAACTTATTGGATGCACAAGATTGCTTAAAAACCCTAATTGGACAAGAATAAGCCTAGGGAGGACGAAAATGACCTAAATGTTCATCCAATGACACAAATGAACTTATTGGATGCACAAGATTACATATAAACCCTAATTGGACAAGAATAAGCCTAGTGAGGACGAAAATAACCTAAATGTTTATCCAACGACACAAATGAACTTATTCGATGCACAAGATTGCTTAAAACCCTAATTGGACAAGAATAAGACTAGGGAGGACGAAAATGACCTAAATGTTCATCCAATGACACAAACACACCTATTGGAGGCATAAGATTGGTTAGAAACTCTAATTGAAAAAGAATAAGCCTAGGGAGGACGAAAATAACCTAAATGATCATCCAATGACACAAACACACCTATTGGATGCACAAGATTGGTTAAAAACCCTAATTGGACAACAATAAGCCTAGGGAGGATGAAAATGACCTAAATGTTCATCTAATGACACAAACACATCTATTGGATGCACAAGATTGGTTAAAAACCGTAATTGCACAAAACTAAGCCTAGTGAGGACGAAAATAACCTAAATGTTCATCCAACGACACAAATGAACTTTTTGGATGCACAAGATTGCTTAAAACCCTAATTGGACAAGAATAAGCCTAGGGAGGACGAAAATGACCTAAATGTTCATCCAATGACACAAATGAACTTATTGGATGCACAAGATTGCTTAAAAACCCTAATTGGACAAGAATAAGCCTAGGGAGGACGAAAATGACCTAAATGTTCATCCAATGACACAAATGAACTTATTGGATGCACAACATTGCTTAAAAACCCTAATTGGACAAGAATAAGCCTAGGGAGGACGAAAATGACCTAAATGTTCATCCAATGACACAAATACACCTATTGGATGCACAAGATTGGTTAAAAACCCTAATTGGACAAGAATAAGCCTAGGGAGGACGAAAATGACCTAAGTGTTCATCCAATGACACAAACACACCTAATGGATGCACAAGATTGGTTAAAATCCATAATTGGACAAGAATAAGCCTAGGGAGGACGAAAATGACCTAAATGTTCATCCAATGACACAAATGAACTTATTGGATGCACAAGATTGGTTTAAAAACCCTAATTGGACGAGAATAAGCCTAGGGAGGACGAAAATGACCTAAATGTTCCTCCAATGACACAAATGAACTTATTGGATGCACAAGATTGCTTAAAAACCCTAATTGGACAAGAATAAGCCTAGGGAGGACGAAAATGACCTAAATGTTCATCCAATGACACAAATACACCTATTGGATGCACAAGATTGGTTAAAAACCCTAATTGGACAAGAATATACCTAGGGAGGACGAAAATGACCTAAATGTTCATCCAATGACACAAATGAACTTATTGGATGCACAAGATTGCTTAAAAACCCTAATTGGACAAGAATAAGCCTAGGGAGGACGAAAATGACCTAAATGTTCATCCAATGACACAAATACACCTATTGGATGCACAAGATTGGTTAAAAACCCTAATTGGACAAGAATAAGCCTAGGGAGGATGAAAATGACCTAAATGTTCATCCAATGACACAAATACACCTATTGGATGCACAAGATTGGTTAAAAACCCTAATTGGACAAGAATAAGCCTAGGGAGGACAAAGATGACCTAAATGTTCATCCAATGACACAAATGAACTTATTGGATGCACAAGATTGCTTAAAAACCCTAATTGGACAAGAATAAGCCTAGGGAGGACGAAAATGACCTAAATGTTCATCCAATGACACAAATGAACTTATTGGATGCACAAGATTGCTTAAAAACCCTAATTGGACAAGAATAAGCCTAGGGAGGACGAAAATGACCTAAATGTTCATCCAATGACACAAATACACCTATTGGATGCACAAGATTGGTTAGAAACCCTAATTGGACAAGAATAAGACAAGGGAGGACGAAAATGACCTAAATGTTCATCCAATGACACAAACACACTTATTGGATGCACAAGATTGGTTAAAAACCATAATTGGACAAGAATAAGCCTAGGGAGGACGAAAATGACCTAAATGTTCATCCAATGACACAAATGAACTTATTGGATGCACAAGATTGCTTAAAAACCCTAATTGGACAAGAATAAGCCTAGGGAGGACGAAAATGACCTAAATGTTCATCCAATGACACAAATGAACTTATTGGATGCACAAGATTGCTTAAAAACCCTAATTGGACAAGAATAAGCCTAGGGAGGACGAAAATGACCTAAATGTTCATCCAATGACACAAATACACCTATTGGATGCACAAGATTCGTTAAACACCCTAATTGGACAAGAATAAGCCTAGGGAGGAAGAAACTGACCTAAATGTTCATCCAATGACACAAACACACCTATTGGATGCACAAGATTGGTTAAAAACCCTAATTGGACAAGAATAAGCCTAGTAAGGACGAAAATGACCTAAATGTTCATCCAATAACACAAATGAACTTATTGGATGCACAAGATTGCTTAAAAACCCTAATTAGACAAGAATAAGCCTAGGGAGGACGAAAATGACCTAAATGTTCATCCAATGACACAAATACACCTATTGGATGCACAAGATTGGTTAGAAACCCTAATTGGAAAAGAATAAGCCTAGGGAGTACGAAAATGACCGAAATGTTCATCCAATGACACAAACACACCTATTGGATGCACAAGATTGGTTAAAAACCCTAATTGGACAAGAATAAGCCTAGGGAGGACGAAAATGACCTAAATGTTCATCCAATGACACAAACACACCTATTGGATGCAAAAGATTGGTTAAAAACCCTAATTGGACAAGAATAAGCCTAGGGAGGACGAAAATGACCTAAATGTTCATCCAATAACACAAATGAACTTATTGGATGCACAAGATTGCTTAAAAACCCTAATTGGACAAGAATAAGCCTAGGGAGGACGAAAATGACCTAAATGTTCATCCAATGACACAAATACACCTATTGGATGCACAAGATTGGTTAGAAACCCTAATTGCACAAGAATAAGCCTAGGGAGGATGAAAATGACCTAAATGTTCATCTAATGACACAAACACACCTATTGGATGCACAAGATTGGTTAAAAACCCTAATTGCACAAAACTAAGCCTAGTGAGGACGAAAATAACCTAAATGTTCATCCAATGACACAAATGAACTTATTGGATGCACAAGATTGCTTAAAACCCTAATTGGACAAGAATAAGACTAGGGAGGACGAAAATGACCTAAATGTTCATCCAATGACACAAACACACCTATTGGATGCACATGATTGGTTAGAAACCCTAATTGAACAAGAATAAGCCTAGGGAGGACAAAAATGACCTAAATGTTCACCCAATGAAACAAATGAACTTATTGGATGCACAAGATTGGTTAAAAACCCAAATTGGACAAGAATAAGCCTAGGGAGGACGAAAATGACCTAAATTTTCATCCAATGACACAAACACACCTATTGGATGCACAAGATTGGTTAAAAACCCTAATTGGACAAGAATAAGCCTAGGGAGGACGAAAATGACCTAAATGTTTATCCAATGACACAAATGAACTTATTGGAAGCATAAGATTGGTTAAAAACCCTAATTGGAGAAGAATAAGCCTAGGGAGGACGAAAATGACCTATATGTTCCTCCAATGACACAGATGAACTTATTGGATGCACAAGATTGGTTAAAAACCCTAATTGGACAAGAATAAGCCTTGGTAGTACGAAAATGACCTAAATGTTAATCCAATGACACAAACACTTATTAGATACACAAGATTGGTTAAAAACCCTAATTGGACAAGAAAAAGCCTAGGGAGGACGAAAATGACCTAAATGTACATCCAATGACACAAACACATCTATTGGATGCACAAGATTGGTTAAAAACCCTAATTGGACAAGAATAAGCCTAGGGAGGAAGAAAATGACCTAAATGTTAATCCAATGACACAAACACACCTATTGGATGCAAAAGATTGGTTAAAAACCCTAATTGGACAAGAATAAGCCTAGGGAGGACGAAAAAGACCTATATGTTCCTCCAATGACAAATGAACTTATTGGATGCACAAGATTGGTTAAAAACCCTAATTGGACAAGAATAAGCCTAGGGAGGCCGAAAATGACCTAAATGTTAATCCAATGACACAAACACACCTATTGGATGGACAAGATTGGTTAAAAACCATAATTGGACAAGAATAAGCCTAGGGAGGACGAAAATGACCTAAATGTACATCCAATGACACCAACACACCTATTGGATGCACAAGATTGG
Source organism: Cicer pinnatifidum (assembly GCA_037974775.1). Lineage (NCBI taxonomy): Eukaryota > Viridiplantae > Streptophyta > Magnoliopsida > Fabales > Fabaceae > Cicer > Cicer pinnatifidum. The sequence goes on from JBBPBR010000766.1 coordinate 76,012, forward strand.
TTAAAAACCCAAATTGGACAAGAATAAGCCTAGGGAGGACGAAAATGAACTAAATGTTCCTCCAATGACACAAATGAACTTATCGGATGCACAAGATTGGGTAAAAACCCTAATTGGATAAGAATACGCCTAGGGAGGACGAAAATTACCTAAATGCTAATCCAATGACACAAACACACCTATTGGATGCACAAGATTGGTTAAAAACCCTAATTGGGCAAGAATAAGCCTAGGGAGGACGAAAATGACCTAAATGTACATCCAATGACACAAACACACCTATTGGATGCACCAGATTGGTTAAAAACCCTAATTGGACAAGAATAAGCCTTGGGAGGACGAAAGTGACCTAAATGTTCATCCAATGACACAAACACACCTATTGGATGCACAAGATTGGTTAAAAACCCTAATTGGACAAGAATAAGCCTAGGCAGAACGGAAATGACCTAAATGTTAATCCAATGACACAAACACACCTATTGGATGCACAAGATTGGTTAAAAACCCTAATTGGACAAGAATAAGCCTAGGGAGGACGAAAATGACCTAAATGTTTATCCAATAACACAAATGAACTTATTGGATGCACAAGATTTGTTAAAAACCCTAATTGGACAAGAATAAGCCTAGGGAGGACGAAAAAGACCTAAATGTTAATCCAATGACACAAACACACCTATTGGATGCACAAGATTGGTTAAAAACCCTAATTGGACAAGCATAAGCCTAGGGAAGACGAAAATGACCTATATGTTCCTCCACTGACAAAAATGAACTTATTGGAAGCACAAGGTTTGTTAAAAACCCTAATTGGACAAGAATAAGCCTAGGGAGGACGAAAATGACCTAAATGTTAATCCAATGACACAAATGAACTTATTGGATGCACAAGATTGGCTAAAAACCCTAATTGGAGAAGAATTAACATAGGGAGGACGAACATGACCTATATGTTCCTCCAATGACACAAATGAACTTATTGGATGCACAAGATTGGTTAAAAACCCTAATTGGACAAGAATAAGCCTTGGTAGTACGAAAATGACCTAAATGTTAATCCAATGACACAAACACTCCTATTGGATGCACAAGATTGGTTAAAAACCCTTATTGTACAAGAATAGGCCTAGGGAGGAAGAAAATGACCTATATGTTCCTCCAATGACACAAATGAACTTATTGGATGCACAAGATTGGTTAAAAACCCGAATTGGACAAGAATAAGCCTAGGGAAGACGAAAATGACCTAAATGTTCATCCAATGACACAAAGACACCTATTGGATGCACAAGATTGGTTAAAAACCCTAATTAGACAAGAATAAGCCTAGGGAGGACGAAAATGACCTATATGTTCCTCCAATGACACAAATGAACTTATTGGATGCACAAGATTGGTTAAAAACCCTAATTGGACAAGAATAAGCCTTGGGAGGACGAAAATGACCTAAATGTTCATCCAACGGGACAAACACACCTATCGGATGCACAAGATTGGTTAAAAACCCTAATTGGACAAGAATAAGCCTAGGGAGGACGAAAATGACCTAAATGTTTATCCAATGACACAAATGAACTTATTGGATGCACAAGATTTGTTAAAAACCCTAATTGGACAAGAATAAGCCTAGGGAGGACGAAAATGACCTAAATGTTAATCAAATGACACAAAGACACCTATTGGATGCACAAGATTGGTTAAAAACCCTAATTAGACAAGAATAAGCCTAGGGAGGACGAAAATGACCTATATGTTCCTCCAATGACACAAATGAACTTATTGGATGCACAAGATTGGTTAAAAACCCTAATTGGACAAGAATAAGCCTTGGGAGGACGAAAATGACCTAAATGTACATCCAATGACACAAACACACCTATTGGATGCACAAGATTGGTTAAAAACCCTAATTGGACAAGAATAAGCCTAGGGAGGACGAAAATGACCTAAATGTTCATCCAATGACACAAATGAACTTATTGGATGCACAAGATTGGTTAAAAACCCTAATTGGACAAGAATAAGCCTAGGGAGGATGAAAATGACCAAAATGTCCATCCAATGACACAAACACACCTATTGGATGCACAAGATTGGTTAGAAACCCTAATTGGACAAGAATAAGCCTAGGGAGGACGAAAATGACCTAAATGTTAATCCAATGACACAAATGAACTTATTGGATGCACAAGATTGGTTAAAAACCCTAATTGGACTAGAATAAGCCTAGGGAGGTCGAAAATGACCTAAATGTTCATCCAATGACACAAACACACCTATTGGATGCACAAGATTGGTTAAAAACCCTAATTGGACAAGAATAAGCCTAGGGAGGACGAAAATGACCTAAATGTTCATCCAATGACACAAACACACCTATTGGATGCACAAGATTGGTTAAAAACCCTAATTGGACAAGAATAAGCCTAGGGAGGACGAAAATGACGTAAATGTTCATCCAATGACACAAATGAACTTTTTGGATGCACAAGATTGCTTAAAAACCCTAATTGGACAAGAATAAGCCTAGGGAGGACGAAAATGACCTAAATGTTCATCCAATGACACAAATACACCTATTGGATGCAAAAGATTGGTTAGAAACCCTAATTTGACAAGAATAAGCCTAGGGAGGACGAAAATGACCTAAATGTTCATCCAATGACACAAACACACCTATTGGATGCACAAGATTGGTTAAAAACCCTAATTGGACAAGAATAAGCCTAGGGAGGACGAAAATGACCTAAATGTTCATCCAATGACACAAATGAACTTATTGGATGCACAAAATTGGTTAGAAACCCTAATTGGACAAGAATAAGCCTAGGGAGGACGAAAATGACCTAAATGTTCATCCAATGACACAAATGAACTTATTGGATGCACAAGATTGCTTAAAAACCCTAATTGGACAAGAATAAGCCTAGGGAGGACGAAAATGACCTAAATGTTCATCCAATGACACAAATACACCTATTGGATGCACAGGATTGGTTAAAAACCCTAATTGGACAAGAATAAGCCTAGGGAGGACGAAAATGACCTAAATGTTCATCCAATGACACAAACACACCTATTGGATGCACAAGATTGGTTAAAAACCCTAATTGGACAAGAATAAGCCTAGGGAGGACGAAAATGACCTAAATGTTCATCCAATGACACAATTGAACTTATTGGATGCACAAGATTGGATAAAAACCCTAATTGGACAAGAATAAGCCTAGGGAGGACGAAAATGACCTAAATGTTCATCCAATGACACAAACACACCTATTGGATGCACAAGATTGGTTAGAAACCCTAATTGGACAAGAATAAGCCTAGAAAGGACGAAAATGACCTAAATGTTCATCCAATGACACAAACACACCTATTGGATGCACAAGATTGGTTAAAAACCCTAATTGGACAAGAATAAGCCTAGGGAGGACGAAAATGACCTAAATGTTCATCCAATGACACAAATGAACTTATTGGATGCACAAGATTGCTTAAAAACCCTAATTAGACAAGAATAAGCCTAGGGAGGACCAAAATGACCTAAATGTTCATCCAATGACACAATTACACCTATTGGATGCACAAGATTGGTTAGAAACCCTAATTGGACAAGAATAAGCCTAGGGAGGACGAAAATGACCTAAATGTTCATCCAATGACACAAACACACCTATTGGATGCACAAGATTGGTTAAAAACCCTAATTGGACAAGAATAAGCCTAGGGAGGACGAAAATGACCTAAATGTTCATCCAATGACACAAATGAACTTATTAGATGCACAAGATTGGTTAAAAACCCTAATTGGACAAGAATAAGACTAGGGAGGACGAAAATGACCTAAATGTTCATCCAATGACACAAACACACCTATTGGATGCACAAGATTGGTTAGAAACCCTAATTGGACAAGAATAAGCCTAGGAAGGACGAAAATGACCTAAATGTTAATCCAATGACACAAATGAACTTATTGGATGCACAAGATTGGTTAAAAACCCTAATTGGACAAGAATAAGCCTAGGGAGGACGAAAATGACCTAAATGTTCATCCAATGAGACAAATGAACTTATTGGATGCACAAGATTGGTTAAAAACCCTAATTAGATAAGAATAAGCCTGGGGAGGACGAAAATGACCTAAATATTCATCCAATGACACAAATGAACTTATTGGATGCACAAGATTGGTTAAAAACCCTAATTGGACAAGAATAAGCCTAGGGAGGACGAAAATGACCTAAATGTTTATCCAATGACACAAATGAACTTATTGGATGCACAAGATTGGTTAAAAACCCGAATTGGACAAGAATAAGCCTAGGGAAGACGAAAATGACCTAAATGTACATCCAATGACACAAAGACACCTATTGGATGCACAAGATTGGTTAAAAACCCTAATTAGACAAGAATAAGCCTAGGGAGGACGAAAATGACCTATATGTTCATCCAATGACACAAATGAACTTATTGGATGCACAAGATTGGTTAAAAACCCTAATTGGACAAGAATAAGCCTAGGGAGGACGAAAATGACCTAAATGTTAATCAAATGACACAAACACACCTATTGGATGCACAAGATTGGTTAAAAACCCTAATTGGACAAGAATAAGCCTAGGGAGGACGAAAATTACCTAAATGTTTATCCCATGACACAAATGAACTTATTGGATGCATAAGATTGGTTAAAAACCCTAATTGTAGAAGAATAAGCCTAGGGAGGATGAAAATGACCTATATATTCCTCCAATGACACAAATGAACTTATTGGATGCACAAGATTGGTTAAAAACCCTAATTGGACAAGAATAAGCCTTGGTAGTACGAAAATGACCTAAATGTTAATCCAATGACACAAACACACCTATTGGATGCACAAGATTGGTTAAAAACCCTAATTGGACAAGAATAAGCCTAGGGAGGACGAAAATGACCTAAATGTTAATCAAATGACACAAACACACCTATTGGATGCACAAGATTGGTTAAAAACCCTAATTGGACAAGAATAAGCCTAGGGAGGACGAAAATTACCTAAATGTTTATCCAATGACACAAATGAAGTTATTGGATGCATAAGATTGGTTAAAAACCCTAATTGTAGAAGAATAAGCCTAGGGAGGATGAAAATGACCTATATATTCCTCCAATGACACAAATGAACTTATTGGATGCACAAGATTGGTTAAAAACCCTAATTGGACAAGAATAAGCCTTGGTAGTACGAAAATGACCTAAATGTTAATCCAATGACACAAACACACCTATTGGATGCACAAGATTGGTTAAAAACCCTAATTGGACAAGAATAAGCCTAGGGAGGACGAAAATGACCTAAATGTACATCCAATGACACAAACACATCTATTGGATGCACAAGATTGGTTAAAAACCCTAATTGGACAAGAATAAGCCTTGGTAGTACGAAAATGACCTAACTGTTAATCCAATGACACAAACACACCTATAGGATGCACAAGATTGGTTAAAAACCCTAATTGGACAAGAATAAGCCTAGGGAGGACGAAAATGACCTAAATGTACATCCAATGACACAAACACATCTATTGGATGCACAAGACTTGTTAAAAACCCTAATTGGACAAGAATAAGCCTAGGGAGGAAGAAAATGACCTAAATGTTCATCCAATGATACAAACACACCTATCGGATGCACAAGATTGGTTTAAAACACCAATTGGACAAGCATAAGCCTAGGGAGGACGAAAATGACCTAAATGTTTATCCAATGACACAAATGAACTTATTGGTTGCACAAGATTTGTTAAAAACCCTAATTGGAGAAGAATAAGCCTAGGGAGGACGAAAATGACCTAAATGTTAATCCAATGACACAAACACACCTATTGGATGCACAAGATTGGTTAAAAACCCTAATTGGACAAGAATAAGCCTAGGGAGGACGAAAATGACCTAACTGTTAATCAAATGACACAAACACACCTATTGGATGCACAAGATTGGATAAAAACCCTAATTCGACAAGAATAAGCCTAGGGAGGACAAAAATGACCTAAATGTTTATCCAATGACACAAATGAACTTATTGGATGCACAAGATTTGTTAAAAACCCTAATTGGACAAGAATAAGCCTAGGGAGGACGAAAATGACCTAAATGTTAATCAAATGACACAAACACACCTATTGGATGCACAAGATTGGTTAAAAACCCTAATTGGACAAGAATAAGGCTAGGGAGGACGAAAATGACCTAAATGTTTATCCAATGACACAAATGAACTTATTGGATGCATAAGATTGGTTAAAAACCCTAATTGTAGAAGAATAAGCCTAGGGAGGACGAAAATGACCTATATGTTCCTCCAATGACACAAATGAACTTATTGGATGCACAAGATTGGTTAAAAACCCTAATTGGACAAGAATAAGCCTTTGTAGTACGAAAATGACCTAAATGTTAATCCAATGACACAAACACCTATTGGATACACAAGATTGGTTAAAAACCCTAATTGGACAAGAATAAGGCTAGGGAGGACGAAAATGACCTAAATGTTTATCCAATGACACAAATGAACTTATTGGATGCATAAGATTGGTTAAAAACCCTAATTGGAGAAGAATAAGCCTATGGAGTACGAAAATGACCTATATGTTCCTCCAATGACACAAATGAACTTATTGGATGCACAAGATTGGTTAAAAACCCTAATTGGACAAGAATAAGCCTTGGTAGTACGAAAATGACCTAAATGTTAATCCAATGACACAAACACTTATTGGATACACAAGATTGGTTAAAAACCCTAATTGGACAAGAAAAAGCCTATGGAGGACGAAAATGACCTAAATGTACATCCAATGACACAAACACATCTATTGGATGCACAAGATTGGTTAAAAACCCTAATTGGACAAGAATAAGCCTAGGCAGGAAGAAAATGACCTAAATGTTAATCCAATGACACAAACACACCTATTGGATGCAAAAGATTGGTTAAAAACCCTAATTGGACAAGAATAAGCCTAGGGAGGACGAAAAAGACCTATATGTTCCTCCAATGACAAATGAACTTATTGGATGCACAAGATTGGTTAAAAACCCTAATTGGACAAGAATAAGCCTAGGGAGGCCGAAAATGACCTAAATGTTAATCCAATGACACAAACACACCTATTGGATGCACAAGATTGGTTAAAAACCATAATTGGACAAGAATAAGCCTAGGGAGGACGAAAATGACCTAAATGTACATCCATTGACACCAACACACCTATTGGATGCACAATATTTGTTAAAAACCCAAATTGGACAAGAATAAGCCTAGGGAGGACGAAAATGAACTAAATGTTCCTCCAATGACACAAATGAACTTATCGGATGCACAAGATTGGGTAAAAACCCTAATTGGATAAGAATACGCCTAGGGAGGACGAAAATTACCTAAATGCTAATCCAATGACACAAACACACCTATTGGATGCACAAGATTGGTTAAAAACCCTAATTGGGCAAGAATAAGCCTAGGGAGGACGAAAATGACCTAAATGTACATCCAATGACACAAACACACCTATTGGATGCACCAGATTGGTTAAAAACCCTAATTGGACAAGAATAAGCCTTGGGAGGACGAAAGTGACCTAAATGTTCATCCAATGACACAAACACACCTATTGGATGCACAAGATTGGTTAAAAACCCTAATTGGACAAGAATAAGCCTAGGCAGAACGGAAATGACCTAAATGTTAATCCAATGACACAAACACACCTATTGGATGCACAAGATTGGTTAAAAACCCTAATTGGACAAGAATAAGCCTAGGGAGGACGAAAATGACCTAAATGTTTATCCAATAACACAAATGAACTTATTGGATGCACAAGATTTGTTAAAAACCCTAATTGGACAAGAATAAGCCTAGGGAGGACGAAAAAGACCTAAATGTTAATCCAATGACACAAACACACCTATTGGATGCACAAGATTGGTTAAAAACCCTAATTGGACAAGCATAAGCCTAGGGAAGACGAAAATGACCTATATGTTCCTCCACTGACAAAAATGAACTTATTGGAAGCACAAGGTTTGTTAAAAACCCTAATTGGACAAGAATAAGCCTAGGGAGGACGAAAATGACCTAAATGTTAATCCAATGACACAAATGAACTTATTGGATGCACAAGATTGGCTAAAAACCCTAATTGGAGAAGAATTAACATAGGGAGGACGAACATGACCTATATGTTCCTCCAATGACACAAATGAACTTATTGGATGCACAAGATTGGTTAAAAACCCTAATTGGACAAGAATAAGCCTTGGTAGTACGAAAATGACCTAAATGTTAATCCAATGACACAAACACTCCTATTGGATGCACAAGATTGGTTAAAAACCCTTATTGTACAAGAATAGGCCTAGGGAGGAAGAAAATGACCTATATGTTCCTCCAATGACACAAATGAACTTATTGGATGCACAAGATTGGTTAAAAACCCGAATTGGACAAGAATAAGCCTAGGGAAGACGAAAATGACCTAAATGTTCATCCAATGACACAAAGACACCTATTGGATGCACAAGATTGGTTAAAAACCCTAATTAGACAAGAATAAGCCTAGGGAGGACGAAAATGACCTATATGTTCCTCCAATGACACAAATGAACTTATTGGATGCACAAGATTGGTTAAAAACCCTAATTGGACAAGAATAAGCCTTGGGAGGACGAAAATGACCTAAATGTTCATCCAATGACACAAACACTCCTATTGGATGCACAAGATTGGTTAAAAACCCTTATTGTACAAGAATAGGCCTAGGGAGGAAGAAAATGACCTATATGTTCCTCCAATGACACAAATGAACTTATTGGATGCACAAGATTGGTTAAAAACCCGAATTGGACAAGAATAAGCCTAGGGAAGACGAAAATGACCTAAATGTACATCCAATGACACAAAGACACCTATTGGATGCACAAGATTGGTTAAAAACCCTAATTAGACAAGAATAAGCCTAGGGAGGACGAAAATGACCTATATGTTCCTCCAATGACACAAACGAACTTATTGGATGCACAAGATTGGTTAAAAACCCTAATTGGACAAGAATAAGCCTTGGGAGGACGAAAATGACCTAAATGTTCATCCAATGAGACAAACACACCTATCGGATGCACAAGATTGGTTAAAAACCCTAATTGGACAAGAATAAGCCTAGGGAGGACGAAAATGACCTAAATGTTTATCCAATGACACAAATGAACTTATTGGATGCACAAGATTTGTTAAAAACCCTAATTGGACAAGAATAAGCCTAGGGAGGACGAAAATGACCTAAATGTACATCCAATGACACAAAGACACCTATTGGATGCACAAGATTGGTTAAAAACCCTAATTAGACAAGAATAAGCCTAGGGAGGACGAAAATGACCTATATGTTCCTCCAATGACACAAATGAACTTATTGGATGCACAAGATTGGTTAAAAACCCTAATTGGACAAGAATAAGCCTTGGGAGGACGAAAATGACCTAAATGTTCATCCAATGACACAAACACACCTATCGGATGCACAAGATTGGTTAAAAACCCTAATTGGACAAGAATAAGCCTAGGGAGGACGAAAATGACCTAAATGTACATCCAATGACACAAACACACCTATTGGATGCACAAGATTGGTTAAAAACCCAAATTGGACAAGAATAAGCCTAGGGAGGACGAAAATGAACTAAATGTTCCTCCAATGACACAAATGAACTTATTGGATGCACAAGATTGGGTAAAACCCCTAATTGGATAAGAATACGTCTAGGGAGGACGAAAGTGACCTAAATGTTAATCCAATAACACAAACACACCTATTGGATGCACAAGATTGGTTAAAAACCCAAATTGGACAAGAATAAGCCTAGGGAGAACGAAAATGACCTAAATGTTAATCCAATGACACAAACACACCTATTGGATGCACAAGATTGGTTAAAAACCCTAATTGGACAAGAATAAGCCTAGGGAGGACGAAAATGACCTAAATGTTTATCCAATAACACAAATGAACTAATTGGATGCACAAGATTTGTTAAAAACCCTAATTGGACAAGAATAAACCTAGGGAGGACGAAAAAGACCTAAATGTTAATCCAATGACACAAACACACCTATTGGATGCACAAGATTGGTTAAAAACCCTAATTGGACAAGAATAAGCCTAGGGAAGACGAAAATGACCTATATGTTCCTCCAATGACAAAAATGAACTTATTGGAAGCACAAGGTTTGTTAAAAACCCTAATTGGACAAGAATAAGCCTAGGGAGGACGAAAATGACCTAAATGTTAATGCAATGACACAAATGAACTTATTGGATGCACAAGATTGGTTAAAAACCCTAATTGGAGAAGAATTAACATAGGGAGGACGAACATGACCTATATGTTCCTCCAATGACACAAATGAACTTATTGGATGCACAAGATTTGTTAAAAACCCTAATTGGACAAGAATAAGCCTAGGGAGGACGAAAAAGACCTAAATGTTAATCCAATGACACAAACACACCTATTGGATGCACAAGATTGGTTAAAAACCCTAATTGGACAAGAATAAGCCTAGGGAGGACGAAAATGACCTAAATGTTTATCCAATAACACAAATGAACTTATTGGATGCACAAGATTTGTTAAAAACCCTAATTGGGCAAGAATAAGCCTAGGGAGGACGAAAATGACCTAAATGTACATCCAATGACACAAACACACCTATTGGATGCACCAGATTGGTTAAAAACCCTAATTGGACAAGAATAAGCCTAGGGAGGACGAAAGTGACCTAAATGTTAATCCAATGACACAAACACACCTATTGGATGCACAAGATTGGTTAAAAACCCTAATTGGACAAGAATAAGCCTAGGGAGAACGGAAATGACCTAAATGTTAATCCAATGACACAAACACAACTATTGGATGCACAAGATTGGTTAAAAACCCTAATTGGACAAGAATAAGCCTAGGGAGGACGAAAATGACCTAAATGTTTATCCAATAACACAAATGAACTTATTGGATGCACAAGATTTGTTAAAAACCCTAATTGGACAAGAATAAGCCTAGGGAGGACGAAAAAGACCTAAATGTTAATCCAATGACACAAACACACCTATTGGATGCACAAGATTGGTTAAAAACCCTAATTGGACAAGAATAAGCCTAGGGAAGACGAAAATGACCTATATGTTCCTCCAATGACAAAAATGAACTTATTGGAAGCACAAGGTTTGTTAAAAACCCTAATTGGACAAGAATAAGCCTAGGGAGGACGAAAATGACCTAAATGTTAATCCAATGACACAAATGAACTTATTGGATGCACAAGATTGGCTAAAAACCCTAATTGGAGAAGAATTAACATAGGGAGGACGAACATGACCTATATGTTCCTCCAATGACACAAATGAACTTATTGGATGCACAAGATTGGTTAAAAACCCTAATTGGACAAGAATAAGCCTTGGTAGTACGAAAATGACCTAAATGTTAATCCAATGACACAAACACTCCTATTGGATGCACAAGATTAGTTAAAAACCCTTATTGTACAAGAATAGGCCTAGGGAGGAAGAAAATGACCTATATGTTCCTCCAATGACACAAATGAACTTATTGGATGCACAAGATTGGTTAAAAACCCGAATTGGACAAGAATAAGCCTAGGGAAGACGAAAATGACCTAAATGTACATCCAATGACACAAAGACACCTATTGGATGCACAAGATTGGTTAAAAACCCTAATTAGACAAGAATAAGCCTAGGGAGGACGAAAATGACCTATATGTTCCTCCAATGACACAAATGAACTTATTGGATGCACAAGATTGGTTAAAAACCCTAATTGGACAAGAATAAGCCTTGGGAGGACGAAAATGACCTAAATGTTAATCCAATGACACAAACACACCTATTGGATGCACAAGATTGGTTAAAAACCCTAATTGGACAAGAATAAGCCTAGGGAGGACGAAAATGACCTAAATGTTTATCCAATAACACAAATGAACTTATTGGATGCACAGGATTTGTTAAAAACCTTAATTGGACAAGAATAAGCCTAGGGAGGACGAAAAAGACCTAAATGTTAATCCAATGACACAAACACAGCTATTGGATGCACAAGATTGGTTAAAAACCCTAATTGGACAAGAATAAGCCTAGGGAAGACGAAAATGACCTATATGTTCCTCCAATGACAAAAATGAACTTATTGGAAGCACAAGGTTTGTTAAAAACCCTAATTGGACAAGAATAAGCCTAGGGAGGACGAAAATGACCTAAATGTTAATCCAATGACACAAATGAACTTATTGGATGCACAAGATTGGCTAAAAACCCTAATTGGAGAAGAATTAACATAGGGAGGACGAACATGACCTATATGTTCCTCCAATGACACAAATGAACTTATTGGATGCACAAGATTGGTTAAAAACCCTAATTGGACAAGAATAAGCCTTGGTAGTACGAAAATGACCTAAATGTTAATCCAATGACACAAACACTCCTATTGGATGCACAAGATTGGTTAAAAACCCTAATTGGACAAGAATAAGCCTAGGGAGGACGAAAATGACCTATATGTTCCTCCAATGACACAAATGAACTTATTGGATGCACAAGATTGGTTAAAAACCCGAATTGGACAAGAATAAGCCTAGGGAAGACGAAAATGACCTAAATGTACATCCAATGACACAAAGACACCTATTGGATGCACAAGATTGGTTAAAAACCCTAATTAGACAAGAATAAGCCTAGGGAGGACGAAAATGACCTATATGTTCCTCCAATGACACAAATGAACTTATTGGATGCACAAGATTGGTTAAAAACCCTAATTGGACAAGAATAAGCCTTGGGAGGACGAAAATGACCTAAATGTTCATCCAATGAGACAAACACACCTATCGGATGCACAAGATTGGTTAAAAACCCTAATTGGACAAGAATAAGCCTAGGGAGGACGAAAATGACCTAAATGTTTATCCAATGACACAAATGAACTTATTGGATGCACAAGATTGGTTAAAAACCCGAATTGGACAAGAATAAGCCTAGGGAAGACGAAAATGACCTAAATGTACATCCAATGACACAAAGACACCTATTGGATGCACAAGATTGGTTAAAAACCCTAATTAGACAAGAATAAGCCTAGGGAGGACGAAAATGACCTATATGTTCCTCCAATGACACAAATGAACTTATTGGATGCACAAGATTGGTTAAAAACCCTAATTGGACAAGAATAAGCCTTGGGAGGACGAAAATGACCTAAATGTTCATCCAATGAGACAAACACACCTACCGGATGCACAAGATTGGTTAAAAACCCTAATTGGACAAGAATAAGCCTAGTGAGGACGAAAATGACCTAAATGTTTATCCAATGACACAAATGAACTTATTGGATGCATAAGATTGGTTAAAAACCCTAATTGTAGAAGAATAAGCCTAGGGAGGACGAAAATGAACTATATGTTCCTCCAATGACACAAATGAACTTATTGGATGCACAAGATTGGTTAAAAACCCTAATTGGACAAGAATAAGCCTTGGTAGTACGAAAATGACCTAAATGTTAATCCAATGACACAAACACCTATTGGATACACAAGATTGGTTAAAAACCCTAATTGGACAAGAATAAGGCTAGGGAGGACGAAAATGACCTAAATGTTCCTCCAATGACACAAATGAACTTATTGGATGCACAAGATTGGTTAAAAACCCTAATTGGACAAGAATAAGCCTTGGGAGGACGAAAATGACCTAAATGTTCATCCAATGAGACAAACACACCTACCGGATGCACAAGATTGGTTAAAAACCCTAATTGGACAAGAATAAGCCTAGGGAGGACGAAAATGACCTAAATGTTTATCCAATGACACAAATGAACTTATTGGATGCACAAGATTTGTTAAAAAACCTAATTGGACAAGGATAAGCCTAGGGAGGACGAAAATGACCTAAATGTTAATCAAATGACACAAACACACCTATTGGATGCACAAGATTGGTTAAAAACCATAATTGGACAAGAATAAGGCTAGGGAGGACGAAAATGACGTAAATGTTTATCCAATGACACAAATGAACTTATTGGATGCATAAGATTGGTTAAAAACCCTAATTGGAGAAGAATAAGCCTAGGGAGGACGAAAATGACCTATATGTTCCTCCAATGACACAAATGAACTTAGTGGATGCACAAGATTGGTTAAAAACCCTAATTGGACAAGAATAAGCCTAGGGAGAACGGAAATGACCTAAATGTTAATCCAATGACACAAACACACCTATTGGATGCACAAGATTGGTTAAAAACCCTAATTGGACAAGAATAAGCCTAGGGAGGACGAAAATGAACTAAATGTTCCTCCAATGACACAAATGAACTTATCGGATGCACAAGATTGGGTAAAAACCCTAATTGGATAAGAATACGCCTAGGGAGGACGAAAATTACCTAAATGCTAATCCAATGACACAAACACACCTATTGGATGCACAAGATTGGTTAAAAACCCTAATTGGACAAGAATAAGCCTAGGGAGGACGAAAATGACCTAAATGTACATCCAATGACACAAACACACCTATTGGATGCACCAGATTGGTTAAAAACCCTAATTGGACAAGAATAAGCCTAGGGAGGACGAAAGTGACCTAAATGTTAATCCAATGACACAAACACACCTATTGGATGCACAAGATTGGTTAAAAACCCTAATTGGACAAGAATAAGCCTAGGGAGAACGGAAATGACCTAAATGTTAATCCAATGACACAAACACACCTATTGGATGCACAAGATTGGTTAAAAACCCTAATTGGACAAGAATAAGCCTAGGGAGGACGAAAATGACCTAAATGTTTATCCAATAACACAAATGAACTTATTGGATGCACAAGATTTGTTAAAAACCCTAATTGGACAAGAATAAGCCTAGGGAGGACGAAAATGACCTAAATGTTAATCCAATGACACAAACACACCTATTGGATGCACAAGATTGGTTAAAAACCATAATTGGACAAGAATAAGCCTAGGGAGGACGAAAATGACCTAAATGTACATCCAATGACACAAACACACCTATTGGATGCACAAGATTGGTTAAAAACCCTAATTGGACAAGAATAAGCCTAGGGAGGAAGAAAATGACCTAAATGTTAATCCAATGACACAAACACACCTATTGGATGCAAAAGATTGGTTAAAAACCCTAATTGGACAAGAATAAGCCTAGGGAGGACGAAAAAGACCTATATGTTCCTCCAATGACAAATGAACTTATTGGATGCACAAGATTGGTTAAAAACCCTAATTGGACAAGAATAAGCCTAGGGAGGCCGAAAATGACCTAAATGTTAATCCAATGACACAAACACACCTATTGGATGCACAAGATTGGTTAAAAACCATAATTGGACAAGAATAAGCCTAGGGAGGACGAAAATGACCTAAATGTACATCCAATGACACCAACACACCTATTGGATGCACAAGACTGGTTTAAAACCCAAATTGGACAAGAATAAGCCTAGGGAGGACGAAAATGAACTAAATGTTCTTCCAATGACACAAATGAACTTATCGGATGCACAAGATTGGGTAAAAACCCTAATTGGATAAGAATACGCCTAGGGAGGACGAAAATTACCTAAATGCTAATCCAATGACACAAACACACCTATTGGATTGACAAGATTGGTTAAAAACCCTAATTGGGCAAGAATAAGCCTAGGGAGGACGATAATGACCTAAATGTACATCCAATGACACAAACACACCTATTGGATGCACCAGATTGGTTAAAAACCCTAATTGGACAAGAATAAGCCTAGGGAGGACGAAAGTGACCTAAATGTTAATCCAATGACACAAACACACCTATTGGATGCACAAGATTGGTTAAAAACCCTAATTGGACAAGAATAAGCCTAGGGAGAACGGAAATGACCTAAATGTTAATCCAATGACACAAACATACCTATTGGATGCACAAGATTGGTTAAAAACCCTAATTGGACAAGAATAAGCCTAGGGAGGACGAAAATGACCTAAATGTTTATCCAATAACACAAATGAACTTATTGGATGCACAAGATTTGTTAAAAACCCTAATTGGACAAGAATAAGCCTAGGGAGGACGAAAAAGACCTAAATGTTAATCCAATGACACAAACACACCTATTGGATGCACAAGATTGGTTAAAAACCCTAATTGGACAAGAATAAGCCTAGGGAAGACGAAAATGACCTATATGTTCCTCCAATGACAAAAATGAACTTATTGGAAGCACAAGGTTTGTTAAAAACCCTAATTGGACAAGAATAAGCCTAGGGAGGACGAAAATGACCTAAATGTTAATCCAATGACACAAATGAACTTATTGGATGCACAAGATTGGTTAAAAACCCGAATTGGACAAGAATAAGCCTAGGGAAGACGAAAATGACCTAAATGTACATCCAATGACACAAAGACACCTATTGGATGCACAAGATTGGTTAAAAACCCTAATTAGACAAGAATAAGCCTAGGGAGGACGAAAATGACCTATATGTTCCTCCAATGACACAAATGAACTTATTGGATGCACAAGATTGGTTAAAAACCCTAATTGGACAAGAATAAGCCTTGGGAGGACGAAAATGACCTAAATGTTAATCCAATGACACAAACACACCTATTGGATGCACAAGATTGGTTAAAAACCCTAATTGGACAAGAATAAGCCTAGGGAAGACGAAAATGACCTATATGTTCCTCCAATGACACAAATGAACTTAGTGGATGCACAAGATTGGTTAAAAACCCTAATTGGACAAGAATAAGCCTAGGGAGAACGGAAATGACCTAAATGTTAATCCAATGACACAAACACACCTATTGGATGCACAAGATTGGTTAAAAACCCTAATTGGACAAGAATAAGCCTAGGGAGGACGAAAATGACCTAAATGTTTATCCAATAACACAAATGAACTTATTGGATGCACAAGATTTGTTAAAAACCCTAATTGGACAAGAATAAGCCTAGGGAGGAAGAAAAAGACCTAAATGTTAATCCAATGACACAAACACACCTATTGGATGCACAAGATTGGTTAAAAACCCTAATTGGACAAGAATAAGCCTAGGGAAGACGAAAATGACCTATATGTTCCTCCAATGACAAAAATGAACTTATTGGAAGCACAAGGTTTGTTAAAAACCCTAATTGGACAAGAATAAGCCTAGGGAGGACGAAAATGACCTAAATGTTAATCCAATGACACAAATGAACTTATTGGATGCACAAGATTGGCTAAAAACCCTAATTGGAGAAGAATTAACATAGGGAGGACGAACATGACCTATATGTTCCTCCAATGACACAAATGAACTTATTGGATGCACAAGATTGGTTAAAAACCCTAATTGGACAAGAATAAGCCTAGGTAGTACGAAAATGACCTAAATGTTAATCCAATGACACAAACACTCCTATTGGATGCACAAGATTGGTTAAAAACCCTTATTGTACAAGAATAGGCCTAGGGAGGAAGAAAATGACCTATATGTTCCTCCAATGACACAAATGAACTTATTGGATGCACAAGATTGGTTAAAAACCCGAATTGGACAAGAATAAGCCTAGGGAAGACGAAAATGACCTAAATGTACATCCAATGACACAAAGACACCTATTGGATGCACAAGATTGGTTAAAAACCATAATTAGACAAGAATAAGCCTAGGGAGGACGAAAATGACCTATATGTTCCTCCAATGACACAAATGAACTTATTGGATGCACAAGATTGGTTAAAAACCCTAATTGGACAAGAATAAGCCTTGGGAGGACGAAAATGACCTAAATGTTCATCCAATGACACAAACACTCCTATTGGATGCACAAGATTGGTTAAAAACCCTTATTGTACAAGAATAGGCCTAGGGAGGAAGAAAATGACCTATATGTTCCTCCAATGACACAAATGAACTTATTGGATGCACAAGATTGGTTAAAAACCCGAATTGGACAAGAATAAGCCTAGGGAAGACGAAAATGACCTAAATGTACATCCAATGACACAAAGACACCTATTGGATGCACAAGATTGGTTAAAAACCCTAATTAGACAAGAATAAGCCTAGGGAGGACGAAAATGACCTATATGTTCCTCCAATGACACAAATGAACTTATTGGATGCACAAGATTGGTTAAAAACCCTAATTGGACAAGAATAAGCCTAGGGAGGACGAAAACGACCTAAATGTTCATCCAATGAGACAAACACACCTACCGGATGCACAAGATTGGTTAAAAACCCTAATTGGACAAGAATAAGCCTAGGGAGGACGAAAATGACCTAAATGTTTATCCAATGACACAAATGAACTTATTGGATGCACAAGATTTGTTAAAAACCCTAATTGGACAAGAATAAGCCTAGGGAGGACGAAAATGACCTAAATGTACATCCAATGACACAAAGACACCTATTGGATGCACAAGATTGGTTAAAAACCCTAATTAGACAAGAATAAGCCTAGGGAGGACGAAAATGACCTATATGTTCCTCCAATGACACAAATGAACTTATTGGATGCACAAGATTGGTTAAAAACCCTAATTGGACAAGAATAAGCCTTGGGAGGACGAAAATGACCTAAATGTTCATCCAATGAGACAAACACACCTACCGGATGCACAAGATTGGTTAAAAACCCTAATTGGACAAGAATAAGCCTAGGGAGGACGAAAATGACCTAAATGTTTATCCAATGACACAAATGAACTTATTGGATGCACAAGATTTGTTAAAAACCCTAATTCGACAAGAATAAGCCTAGGGAGGACGAAAATGACCTAAATGTTAATCAAATGACACAAACACACCTATTGGATGCACAAGATTGGTTAAAAACCATAATTGGACAAGAATAAGGCTAGGGAGGACGAAAATGACGTAAATGTTTATCCAATGACACAAATGAACTTATTGGATGCATAAGATTGGTTAAAAACCCTAATTGTAGAAGAATAAGCCTAGGGAGGACGAAAATGACCTATATGTTCCTCCAATGACACAAATGAACTTAGTGGATGCACAAGATTGGTTAAAAACCCTAATTGGACAAGAATAAGCCTTGGTAGTACGAAAATGACCTAAATGTTAATCCAACGACACAAACACCTATTGGATACACAAGATTGGTTAAAAACCCTAATTGGACAAGAATAAGGCTAGGGAGGACGAAAATGACCTAAATGTTTATCCAATGACACAAATGAACTTATTGGGTGCATAAGATTGGTTAAAAACCCTAATTGGAGAAGAATAAGCCTAGGGAGGACGAAAATGACCTATATGTTCCTCCAATGACACAAATGAACTTATTGGATGCACAAGATTGGTTAAAAACCCTAATTGGACAAGAATAAGCCTTGGTAGTACGAAAATGACCTAAATGTTAATCCAATGACACAATTGAACTTATTGGATGCACAAGATTGGTTAAAAATCCTAATTGGACAAGAATAAGCCTACGGAGGACGAAAATGACTTAAATCTTAATCCAATGACACAAACACACCTATTGGATGCACAAGATTGGTTAAAAACCCTAATTCGACAAGAATAAGCCTAGGGAGGACGAAAATGACTTAAATCTTAATCCAATGACACAAATGAAGTTATTGGTTGCACAAGATTGCTTAAAACCCTAATTGGACAAGAATAAGACTAGGGAGGACGAAAATGACCTAAATGTTCATCCAATGACACAAACACACCTATTGGATGCACAAGATAGGTTAAAACCCCTAATTGGACAACAGTAAGACTAGGGAGGATGAAAATGACCTAAATGTTCATCTAATGACACAAACACACCTATTGGATGCACAAGATTGGTTAAAAACCCTAATTGGACAAGAATAAGCCTAGGGAGGATGAAAATCACCTAAATGTTCATCCAATGACACAAATGAACCTATTGGATGCACAAGATTGGTTATAAACCCTAATTGGACAAGAATAAGCCTAGGGAGAACGAAAATGACTTAAATCTTAATCCAATGACACAAACACACCTATTGGATGCACAAGATTGGTTAAAAACCCTAATTGGACAAGAATAAGCCTAGGGAGGACGAAAATGACCTAAATGTTCATCCAATGACACAAATGAACTTATTGGATGCACAAGATTGCTTAAAAACCCTAATTGGACAAGAATAAGCCTAGGGAGGACGAAAATCACCTAAATGTTCATCCAATGACACAAATACACCTATTGGATGCAAAAGATTGGTTAGAAACCCTAATTTGACAAGAATAAGCATAGGGAGGACGAAAATGACCTAAATGTTCATCCAATGACACAAACACACCTATTGGATGCACAAGATTGGTTAAAAACCCTAATTGGACAAGAATAAGCCTAGGGAGGACGAAAATGACCTAAATGTTCATCCAATGACACAAATGAACTTATTGGATGCGCAAGATTGCTTAAAAACCCTAATTGGACAAGAATAAGCCTAGGGAGGACGAAAATGACCTAAATGTTCATCCAATGACACAAACACACCTATTGGATGCACAAGATTGGTTAAAAACCCTAATTGGACAAGAATAAGCCTAGGGAGGACGAAAATGACCTAAATGTTCATCCAATGACACAAATGAACTTATTGGATGCACAAGATTGGTTAAAAACCCTAATTGGACAAGAATAAGCCTAGGGAGGACCAAAATGACCTAAATGTTCATCCAATGACACAAATGAACTTATTGGATGCACAAGATTGGTTAAAAACCCTAATTGGACAACAATAAGCCTTGGGAGGACGAAAATGACCTAAATGTTCATCCAATGACACAAACACACCTATTGGATGCACAAGATTGGTTAAAAACCCTAATTGGACAAGAATAAGCCTAGGGAGGACGAAAATGACCTAAATGTTTATCCAATAACACAAATGAACTTATTGGATGCACAAGATTTGTTAAAAACCCTAATTGGGCAAGAATAAGCCTAGGGAGGACGAAAATGACCTAAATGTACATCCAATGACACAAACACACCTATTGGATGCACCAGATTGGTTAAAAACCCTAATTGGACAAGAATAAGCCTAGGGAGGACGAAAGTGACCTAAATGTTAATCCAATGACACAAACACACCTATTGGATGCACAAGATTGGTTAAAAACCCTAATTGGACAAGAAT
This sequence comes from Cicer pinnatifidum, assembly GCA_037974775.1. Classification (NCBI taxonomy): domain Eukaryota; kingdom Viridiplantae; phylum Streptophyta; class Magnoliopsida; order Fabales; family Fabaceae; genus Cicer; species Cicer pinnatifidum. Next base: position 97,324 of record JBBPBR010000766.1, read on the forward strand.
AAGCCTAGGGAGAACGGAAATGACCTAAATGTTAATCCAATGACACAAACACAACTATTGGATGCACAAGATTGGTTAAAAACCCTAATTGGACAAGAATAAGCCTAGGGAGGACGAAAATGACCTAAATGTTTATCCAATAACACAAATGAACTTATTGGATGCACAAGATTTGTTAAAAACCCTAATTGGACAAGAATAAGCCTAGGGAGGACGAAAAAGACCTAAATGTTAATCCAATGACACAAACACACCTATTGGATGCACAAGATTGGTTAAAAACCCTAATTGGACAAGAATAAGCCTAGGGAAGACGAAAATGACCTATATGTTCCTCCAATGACAAAAATGAACTTATTGGAAGCACAAGGTTTGTTAAAAACCCTAATTGGACAAGAATAAGCCTAGGGAGGACGAAAATGACCTAAATGTTAATCCAATGACACAAATGAACTTATTGGATGCACAAGATTGGCTAAAAACCCTAATTGGAGAAGAATAAACATAGGGAGGACGAACATGACCTATATGTTCCTCTAATGACACAAATGAACTTATTGGATGCACAAGATTGGTTAAAAACCCTAATTGGACAAGAATAAGCCTTGGTAGTACGAAAATGACCTAAATGTTAATCCAATGACACAAACACTCCTATTGGATGCACAAGATTGGTTAAAAACCCTTATTGTACAAGAATAGGCCTAGGGAGGAAGAAAATGACCTATATGTTCCTCCAATGACACAAATGAACTTATTGGAAGCACAAGGTTTGTTAAAAACCCTAATTGGACAAGAATAAGCCTAGGGAGGACGAAAATGACCTAAATGTTAATCCAATGACACAAATGAACTTATTGGATGCACAAGATTGGCTAAAAACCCTAATTGGAGAAGAATTAACATAGGGAGGACGAACATGACCTATATGTTCCTCCAATGACACAAATGAACTTATTGGATGCACAAGATTGGTTAAAAACCCTAATTGGACAAGAATAAGCCTAGGGAGTACGAAAATGACCTAAATGTTAATCCAATGACACAAACACTCCTATTGGATGCACAAGATTGGTTAAAAACCCTTATTGTACAAGAATAGGCCTAGGGAGGAAGAAAATGACCTATATGTTCCTCCAATGACACAAATGAACTTATTGGATGCACAAGATTGGTTAAAAACCCGAATTGGACAAGAATAAGCCTAGGGAAGACGAAAATGACCTAAATGTACATCCAATGACACAAACACACCTATTGGATGCACAAGATTGGTTAAAAACCCTAATTAGACAAGAATAAGCCTAGGGAGGACGAAAATGACCTATATGTTCCTCCAATGACACAAATGAACTTATTGGATGCACAAGATTGGTTAAAAACCCTAATTGGACAAGAATAAGCCTTGGGAGGACGAAAATGACCTAAATGTTCATCCAATGAGACAAACACACCTACCGGATGCACAAGATTGGTTAAAAACCCTAATTGGACAAGAATAAGCCTAGTGAGGACGAAAATGACCTAAATGTTTATCCAATGACACAAATGAACTTATTGGATGCACAAGATTTGTTAAAAACCCTAATTGGACAAGAATAAGCCTAGGGAGGACGAAAATGACCTAAATGTTAATCAAATGACACAAACACACCTATTGGATGCACAAGATCGGTTAAAAACCATAATTGGACAAGAATAAGCCTAGGGAGGACGAAAATGACGTAAATGTTTATCCAATGACACAAATGAACTTATTGGATGCATAAGATTGGTTAAAAACCCTAATTGTAGAAGAATAAGCCTAGGGAGGACGAAAATGACCTATATGTTCCTCCAATGACACAAATGAACTTAGTGGATGCACAAGATTGGTTAAAAACCCTAATTGGACAAGAATAAGCCTAGGGAGGACGAAAATGACCTAAATGTTTATCCAATGACACAAATGAACTTATTGGATGCACAAGATTTGTTAAAAACCCTAATTGGACAAGAATAAGCCTAGGGAGGACGAAAATGACCTAAATGTTAATCAAATGACACAAACACACCTATTGGATGCACAAGATTGGTTAAAAACCATAATTGGACAAGAATAAGGCTAGGGAGGACGAAAATGACGTAAATGTTTATCCAATGACACAAATGAACTTATTGGATGCATAAGATTGGTTAAAAACCCTAATTGTAGAAGAATAAGCCTAGGGAGGACGAAAATGACCTATATGTTCCTCCAATGACACAAATGAACTTAGTGGATGCACAAGATTGGTTAAAAACCCTAATTGGACAAGAATAAGCCTTGGTAGTACGAAAATGACCTAAATGTTAATCCAATGACACAAACACCTATTGGATACACAAGATTGGTTAAAAACCCTAATTGGACAAGAGTAAGGCTAGGGAGGACGAAAATGACCTAAATGTTTATCCAATGACACAAATGAACTTATTGGATGCATAAGATTGGTTAAAAACCCTAATTGGAGAAGAATAAGCCTCGGGAGGACGAAAATGACCTATATGTTCCTCCAATGACACAAATGAACTTATTGGATGCACAAGATTGGTTAAAAACCCTAATTGGACAAGAATAAGCCTTGGTAGTACGAAAATGACCTAAATGTTAATCCAATGACACAATTGAACTTATTGGATGCACAAGATTGGTTAAAAATCCTAATTGGACAAGAATAAGCCTACGGAGGACGAAAATGACTTAAATCTTAATCCAATGACACAAACACACCTATTATTTTGCACAAGATTGGTTAAAAACCCTAATTGGACAAGAATAAGCCTAGGGAGGACGAAAATGAACTAAATGTTTATCCAATGACACAAATGAACTTATTGGATGCACAAGATTGGGTAAAAACCCTAATTGGAGAAGAATAAGCCTTGGGAGGACGAAAATGACCTATATGTTCCTCCAATTACACAAATGAACTTATTGGATGCACAAGATTTGTTAAAAAACCTAATTGGACAAGAAAAAGCCTAGGGAGGACGAAAATGACCTAAATGCTAATCCAATGACACAAACACACCTATGGGATGCACAAGATTGGTTAAAAACCCTAATTGGACAAGAATAAGCCTATGGGGGACGAAAATGACCTAAATGTACATCCAATGACACAAACACACCTATTGGATGCACAAGATTGGTTAAAAACCCTAATTGGACAAGAATAAGCATAGGGAGGACGAAAATGACCTAAATGTTAATCCAATGACACAAGCACACCTATTGGATGCACAAGATTGGTTAAAAACCCTAATTGGACAAGAATTAGCCTAGGGAGGACGGAAATGACCTAAATGTACATCCAATGACACAAACACACCTATTGGATGCACAAGATTGGTTAAAAACCATAATTAGACAAGAATAAGCCTAGGGAGGACGAAAATGACCTATATGTTCCTCCAATGACACAAATGAACTTATTGGATGCACAAGATTGGTTAAAAACCCTAATTTTACATGAATAAGCCTTGGGAGGACGAAAATGACCTAAATGTTCATCCAATGATACAAACACACCTATCGGATGCACAAGATTGGTTAAAAACCCTAATTGGACAAGAATAAGCCTAGGGAGGACGAAAATGACCTAAATGTTTATCCAATGACACAAATGAACTTATTGGTTGCACAAGATTTGTTAAAAACCCTAATTGGACCAGAATAAGCCTAGGGAGGACGAAAATGACCTAAATGTTAATCCAATGACACAAACACACCTATTGGATGCACAAGATTGGTTAAAAACCCTAATTGGACAAGAATAAGCCTAGGGAGGACGAAAATGACCTAAATGTTAATCAAATGACACAAACACACCTATTGGATGCACAAGATTGGTTAAAAACCCTAATTGGACAAGAATAAGCCTAGGGAGGACGAAAATTACCTAAATATTTATCCAATGACACAAATGAACTTATTGGATGCATAAGATTGGTTAAAAACCCTAATTGTAGAAGAATAAGCCTAGGGAGGATGAAAATGACCTATATATTCCTCCAATGACACAAATGAACTTATTGGATGCACAAGATTGGTTAAAAACCCTAATTGGACAAGAATAAGCCTTGGTAGTACGAAAATGACCTAAATGTTAATCCAATGACACAAACACACCTATTGGATGCACAAGATTGGTTAAAAACGGTAATTGGACAAGAATAAGCCTAGGGAGGACGAAAATGACCTAAATGTACATCCAATGACACAAACACACCTATTGGATGCACAAGATTGGTTAAAAACCCTAATTGGACAAGAATAAGCCTTGGTAGTACGAAAATGACCTAAATGTTAATCCAATGACAGAAACACACCTAATGGATGCACAAGATTGGTTAAAAACCGTAATTAGACAAATGAACTTATTGGATGCACAAGACTGGTTAAAAACCCTAATTGGAGAAGAATAAGCCTCGGGAGGACGAAAATGACCTATATGTTCCTCCAATGACACAAATGAACTTATTGGATGCACAAGATTGGTTAAAAACCCTAATTGGACAAGAATAAGCCTTGGTAGTACGAAAATGACCTAAATGTTAATCCAATGACACAAACACTCCTATTGGATGCACAAGATTGGTTAAAAACCCTTATTGTACAAGAATAGGCCTAGGGAGGAAGAAAATGACCTATATGTTCCTCCAATGACACAAATGAACTTATTGGATGCACAAGATTGGTTAAAAACCCGAATTGGACAAGAATAAGCCTAGGGAAGACGAAAATGACCTAAATGTTCATCCAATGACACAAAGACACCTATTGGATGCACAAGATTGGTTAAAAACCCTAATTAGACAAGAATAAGCCTAGGGAGGACGAAAATGACCTATATGTTCCTCCAATGACACAAATGAACTTATTGGATGCACAAGATTGGTTAAAAACCCTAATTGGACAAGAATAAGCCTTGGGAGGACGAAAATGACCTAAATGTTCATCCAATGACACAAACACTCCTATTGGATGCACAAGATTGGTTAAAAACCCTTATTGTACAAGAATAGGCCTAGGGAGGAAGAAAATGACCTATATGTTCCTCCAATGACACAAATGAACTTATTGGATGCACAAGATTGGTTAAAAACCCGAATTGGACAAGAATAAGCCTAGGGAAGACGAAAATGACCTAAATGTACATCCAATGACACAAAGACACCTATTGGATGCACAAGATTGGTTAAAAACCCTAATTAGACAAGAATAAGCCTAGGGAGGACGAAAATGACCTATATGTTCCTCCAATGACACAAATGAACTTATTGGATGCACAAGATTGGTTAAAAACCCTAATTGGACAAGAATAAGCCTAGGGAGGACGAAAACGACCTAAATGTTCATCCAATGAGACAAACACACCTACCGGATGCACAAGATTGGTTAAAAACCCTAATTGGACAAGAATAAGCCTAGGGAGGACGAAAATGACCTAAATGTTTATCCAATGACACAAATGAACTTATTGGATGCACAAGATTTGTTAAAAACCCTAATTGGACAAGAATAAGCCTAGGGAGGACGAAAATGACCTAAATGTACATCCAATGACACAAACACACCTATTGGATGCACAAGATTGGTTAAAAACCCTAATTGGACAAGAATAAGCCTAGGGAGGACGAAAATGAACTAAATGTTCCTCCAATGACACAAATGAACTTATCGGATGCACAAGATTGGGTAAAAACCCTAATTGGATAAGAATAAGCCTAGGGAGGACGAAAATTACCTAAATGCTAATCCAATGACACAAACACACCTATTGGATGCACAAGATTGGTTAAAAACCCTAATTGGGCAAGAATAAGCCTAGGGAGGACGAAAATGACCTAAATGTACATCCAATGACACAAACACACCTATTGGATGCACCAGATTGGTTAAAAACCCTAATTGGACAAGAATAAGCCTAGGGAGGACGAAAGTGACCTAAATGTTAATCCAATGACACAAACACACCTATTGGATGCACAAGATTGGTTAAAAACCCTAATTGGACAAGAATAAGCCTAGGGAGGACGAAAATGAACTAAATGTTCCTCCAATGACACAAATGAACTTATCGGATGCACAAGATTGGGTAAAAACCCTAATTGGATAAGAATACGCCTAGGGAGGACGAAAATTACCTAAATGCTAATCCAATGACACAAACACACCTATTGGATGCACAAGATTGGTTAAAAACCCTAATTGGGCAAGAATAAGCCTAGGGAGGACGAAAATGACCTAAATGTACATCCAATGACACAAACACACCTATTGGATGCACAAGATTGGTTAAAAACCATAATTGGACAAGAATAAGCCTAGGGAGGACGAAAATGACCTAAATGTACATCCAATGACACAAACACACCTATTGGATGCACAAGATTGGTTAAAAACCCAAATTGGACAAGAATAAGCCTAGGGAGGACGAAAATGAACTATATGATCCTCCAATGACACAAATGAACTTATCGGATGCACAAGATTGGGTAAAAACCCTAATTGGATAAGAATACGCCTAAGGAGGACGAAAATTACCTAAATGCTAATCCAATGACACAAACACACCTATTGGATGCACAAGATTGGTTAAAAACCCTAATTGGGCAAGAATAAGCCTAGGGAGGACGAAAATGACCTAAATGTACATCCAATGACACAAACACACCTATTGGATGCACAAGATTGGTTAAAAACCCTAATTGGACAAGAATAAGCCTAGAGGGGACGATAGTGACCTAAATGTTAATCCAATGACACAAACAGACCTATTGGATGCACAAGATTGGTTAAAAAACCTAATTGGACAAGAATAAGCCTAGGGAGAACGAAAATGACCTAAATGTTAATCCAATGACACAAACACACCTATTGGATGCACAAGATTGGTTAAAAACCCTAATTGGACCAGAATAAGCCTAGGGAGGACGAAAATGACCTAAATGTTTATCCAATAACACAAATGAACTAATTGGATGCACAAGATTTGTTAAAAACCCTAATTGGACAAGAATAAGCCTAGGGAGGACGAAAAAGACCTAAATGTTAATCCAATGACACAAACACACCTATTGGATGCACAAGATTGGTTAAAAACCCTAATTGGACAAGAATAAGCCTAGGGAAGACGAAAATGACCTATATGTTCCTCCAATGACAAAAATGAACTTATTGGAAGCACAAGGTTTGTTAAAAACCCTAATTGGAAAAGAATAAGCCTAGGGTGGACGAAAATGAACTAAATGTTAATCCAATGACACAAATGAACTTATTGGATGCACAAGATTGGTTAAAAACCCTAATTGGAGAAGAATTAACATAGGGAGGACGAACATGACCTATATGTTCCTCCAATGACACAAATGAACTTATTGGATGCACAAGATTGGTTAAAAACCCTAATTGGACAAGAATAAGCCTTGGTAGTACGAAAATGACCTAAATGTTAATCCAATGACACAAACACACATATTGGATGCACAAGATTGGTTAAAAACCCTAATTGCACAAGAATAAGCCTAGGGAGGACGAAAATGACCTAAATGTACATCCAATGACACAAACACATCTATTGGATGCACAAGATTGGTTAAAAACCCTAATTGGACAAGAATAAGCCTAGGGAGGAAGAAAATGACCTAAATGTTAATCCAATGACACAAACACACCTATTGGATGCACAAGATTGGTTAAAAACCCTAATTGGACAAGAATAAGCCTAGGGAGGACGAAAATGACCTAAATGTTAATCAAATGACACAAACACACCTATTGGATGCACAAGATTGGTTAAAAACTCTAATTGGACAAGAATAAGCCAAGGGAGGACGAAAATGACCTAAATGTTTATCCAATGACACAAATGAACTTATTGGATGCATAAGATTGGTTAAAAACCCTAATTGGAGAAGAATAAGCCTAGGGAGGATGAAAATGATCTATATGTTCCTCCAATGACACAAATGAACTTATTGGATGCACATGATTGGTTAAAAACCCTAATTGGACAAGAATAAGACTTGGTAGTACGAAAATGACCTAAATGTTAATCCAATGACACAAACACACCTATTGGATGCACAAGATTGGTTAAAAACCATAATTGGACAAGAATAAGCCTAGGGAGGACGAAAATGACCTAAATGTACATCCAATGACACAGACACACCTATTGGATGCACAAGATTGGTTAAAAACTCTAATTGGACAAGAATAAGCCTAGGGAGGACGAAAATGACCTAAATGTTTATCCAATGACACAAATGAACTTATTGGATGCATAAGATTGGTTAAAAACCCTAATTGGAGAAGAATAAGCCTAGGGAGGATGAAAATGACCTATATGTTCCTCCAATGACACAAATGAACTTATTGGATGCACAAGATTGGTTAAAAACCCTAATTAGACACGAATAAGCCTTGGGAGGACGAAAATGACCTAAATGTTCATCCAATGATACAAACACACCTATCGGATGCACAAGATTGGTTAAAAACCCTAATTGGACAAGCATAAGCCTAGGGAGGACGAAAATGACCTAAATGTTTATCCAATGACACAAATGAACTTATTGGTTGCACAAGATTTGTTAAAAACCCTAATAGGACAAGAATAAGCCTAGGGAGGACGAAAATGACCTAAATGTTAATCCAATGACACAAACACACCTATTGGATGCACAAGATTGGTTAAAAACCCTAATTGGACAAGAATAAGCCTAGGGAGGACGAAAATGACCTAACTGTTAATCAAATGACACAAACACACCTATTGGATGCATAAGATTGGATAAAAACCCTAATTGGACAAGAATAAGCCTAGGGAGGACGAAAATGACCTAAATGTTTATCCAATGACACAAATTAACTTATTGGATGCATAAGATTGGTTAAAAACCCTAATTGGAGAAGAATAAGCCTAGGGAGGATGAAAATGACCTATATGTTCCTCCAATGACACAAATGAACTTATTGGATGCACAAGATTGGTTAAAAACCCTAATTGGACAAGAATAAGCCTAGGGAGGACGAAAATGACCTAAATGTTAATCCAATGACACAAATGAACTTATTGGATGCATAAGATTGGTTAAAAACCCTAATTGGAGAAGAATAAGCCTAGGGAGGATGAAAATGACCTATATGTTCCTCCAATGACACAAATGAACTTATTGGATGCACAAGATTGGTTTAAAACCCTAATTGGACAAGAATAAGCCTTGGTAGTACGAAAATGACCTAAATGTTAATCCAATGACACAAACACGCCTATTGGATGCACAAGATTGGTTAAAAACCCTAATTGGACAAGAATAAGCCTAGGGAGGACGAAAATGACCTAAATGTTAATCAAATGACACAAACACACCTATTGGATGCACAAGATTGGTTAAAAACCCTAATTGGACAAGAATAAGCCTAGGGAGGACGAAAATGACCTAAATGTTTATCCAATGACACAAATGAACTTATTGGATGCATAAGATTGGTTAAAAACCCTAATTGGAGAAGAATAAGCCTAGGGAGGATGAAAATGACCTATATGTTCCTCCAATGACACAAATGAACTTATTGGATGCACAAGATTGGTTAAAAACCCTAATTGGACAAGAATAAGCCTTGGTAGTACGAAAATGACCTAAATGTTAATCCAATGACACAAACACGCCTATTGGATGCACAAGATTGGTTAAAAACCATAATTGGACAAGAATAAGCCTAGGGAGGACGAAAATGACCTAAATGTACATCCAATGACACAAACACACCTATTGGATGCACAAGATTGGTTAAAAACCCAAATTGGACAAGAATAAGCCTAGGGAGGACGAAAATGAACTATATGATCCTCCAATGACACAAATGAACTTATCGGATGCACAAGATTGGGTAAAAACCCTAATTGGATAAGAATACGCCTAGGGAGGACGAAAATTACCTAAATGCTAATCCAATGACACAAACACACCTATTGGATGCACAAGATTGGTTAAAAACCCTAATTGGGCAAGAATAAGCCTAGGGAGGACGATAATGACCTAAATGTACATCCAATGACACAAACACACCTATTGGATGCACCAGATTGGTTAAAAACCCTAATTGGACAAGAATAAGCCTAGGGAGGACGAAAGTGACCTAAATGTTAATCCAATGACACAAACACACCTATTGGATGCACAAGATTGGTTAAAAACCCTAATTGGACAAGAATAAGCCTAGGGAGAACGGAAATGACCTAAATGTTAATCCAATGACACAAACATACCTATTGGATGCACAAGATTGGTTAAAAACCCTAATTGGACAAGAATAAGCCTAGGGAGGACGAAAATGACCTAAATGTTTATCCAATAACACAAATGAACTTATTGGATGCACAAGATTTGTTAAAAACCCTAATTGGACAAGAATAAGCCTAGGGAGGACGAAAAAGACCTAAATGTTAATCCAATGACACAAACACACCTATTGGATGCACAAGATTGGTTAAAAACCCTAATTGGACAAGAATAAGCCTAGGGAAGACGAAAATGACCTATATGTTCCTCCAATGACAAAAATGAACTTATTGGAAGCACAAGGTTTGTTAAAAACCCTAATTGGACAAGAATAAGCCTAGGGAGGACGAAAATGACCTAAATGTTAATCCAATGACACAAATGAACTTATTGGATGCACAAGATTGGTTAAAAACCCGAATTGGACAAGAATAAGCCTAGGGAAGACGAAAATGACCTAAATGTACATCCAATGACACAAAGACACCTATTGGATGCACAAGATTGGTTAAAAACCCTAATTAGACAAGAATAAGCCTAGGGAGGACGAAAATGACCTATATGTTCCTCCAATGACACAAATGAACTTATTGGATGCACAAGATTGGTTAAAAACCCTAATTGGACAAGAATAAGCCTTGGGAGGACGAAAATGACCTAAATGTTAATCCAATGACACAAACACACCTATTGGATGCACAAGATTGGTTAAAAACCCTAATTGGACAAGAATATGCCTAGGGAGGACGAAAATGACCTAAATGTTAATCCAATGACACAACTCAACTTATTGGATGCAGAAGATTGGTTAAAATCCCTAATCGGACAAGAATAAGCCTAGGGAGGACGAAAATGACCTAATTGATCATCCAATGACACAAACACACCTATTGGATGCACAAGATTGGTTAAAAACCCTAATTGGACAAGAATATGCCTAGGGAGGACGAAAATGACATAATTGATCATCCAATGACACAAACACACCTATTGGATGCACAAGATTGGTTAAAAACCCTAATTGGACAAGAATAAGCCTAGGGAGGACGTAAATGACCTAATTGATCATCCAATGACACAAACACACCTATTGGATGCACAAGATTGGTTAAAAACCCTAATTGGACAAGAATAAGCCTAGGGAGGACGAAAATGACCTAATTGATCATCCAATGACACAAACACACCTATTGGATGCACAAGATTGGATAAAAACCCTAATTGGACAAGAATATGCCTAGGGAGGACATAAATGACTTAATTGATCATCCAATGACCCAAACACACCTATTGGATGCACAAGATTGGTTAAAAACCCTAATTGGACAAGAATATGCCTAGGGAGGACGAAAATGACCTAAATATTAATTCAATGACACAAACAAACTTATCGGATGCACAAGATTGGTTAAAAACCCTAATTGGACAAGATTATGCCTAGGGAGGACGAAAATGACCTAATTGATCATCCAATGACACAAACACACCTATTGGATGCACAAGATTGGTTAAAAACCCTAATTGGACAAGAATAAGCCTAGGGAGGACAAAAATGACCTAATTGATCATCCAATGACACAAACACACCTATTGGATGCACAAGATTGGTTAAAAATCCTAGTTGGACAAGAATATGCCTAGGGAGGACGAAAATGACCTAATTGATCATCCAATGACACAAACACACCTATTGGATGCACAAGATTGGTTAAAAACCCTAATTGGACAAGAATAAGCCTAGGGAGGACAAAAATGACCTAATTGATCATCCAATGATACACACACACCTATTGGATGCACAAGATTGGTTAAAAACCCTAATTGGACAAGAATAAGCCTAGGGAGGACGAAAATGACCTAATTGATCATCCAATGACACAAACACACCTATTGGATGCACAAGATTGGTTAAAAATCGTAATTGGACAAGAATAAGCCTAGGGAGGACAAAAATGACCTAATTGATCATCCAATGACACAAACACACCTATTGGATGCACAAGATTGGTTAAAAACCCTAATTGGACAAGAATAAGCCTAGGGAGGACGAAAATGACATAAATGTTAATCCAATGACACAAACACACCTATTGGATGCACAAGATTGGTTAAAAACCCTAATTGGACAAGAATAAGCCTAGGGAGGACGAAAATGACCTAACTGTTAATCAAATGACACAAACACACCTATTGGATGCACAAGATTGGATAAAAACCCTAATTGGACAAGAATAAGCCTAGGGAGGACGAAAATGACCTAAATGTTTATCCAATGACACAAATTAACTTATTGGATGCATAAGATTGGTTAAAAACCCTAATTGGAGAAGAATAAGCCTAGGGAGGATGAAAATGACCTATATGTTCCTCCAATGACACAAATGAACTTATTGGATGCACAAGATTGGTTAAAAACCCTAATTGGACAAGAATAAGCCTTGGTAGTACGAAAATGACCTAACTGTTAATCCAATGACACAAACACACCTATAGGATGCACAAGATTGGTTAAAAACCCTAATTGGACAAGAATAATCCTAGGGAGGATGAAAATGACCTAAATGTACATCCAATGACACAAACACATCTATTGGATGCACAAGATTTATTAAAAACCCTAATTGGACAAGAATAAGCCTAGGGAGGAAGAAAATGACCTAAATGTTCATCCAATGATACAAACACACCTATCGGATGCACAAGATTGGTTAAAAACCCTAATTGGACAAGCATAAGCCTAGGGAGGACGAAAATGACCTAAATGTTTATCCAATGACACAAATGAACTTATTGGTTGCACAAGATTTGTTAAAAACCCTAATTGGAGAAGAATAAGCCTAGGGAGGACGAAAATGACCTAAATGTTAATCCAATGACACAAACACACCTATTGGATGCACAAGATTGGTTAAAAACCCTAATTGGACAAGAATAAGCCTAGGGAGGACGAAAATGACCTAACTGTTAATCAAATGACACAAACACACCTATTGGATGCACAAGATGGGATAAAAACCCTAATTCGACAAGAATAAGCCTAGGGAGGACAAAAATGACCTAAATGTTTATCCAATGACACAAATGAACTTATTGGATGCACAAGATTTGTTAAAAACCCTAATTGGACAAGAATAAGCCTAGGGAGGACAAAAATGACCTAAATGTTAATCAAATGACACAAACACACCTATTGGATGCACAAGATTGGTTAAAAACCCTAATTGGACAAGAATAAGGCTAGGGAGGACGAAAATGACCTAAATGTTTATCCAATGACACAAATGAACTTATTGGAAGCATAAGATTGGTTAAAAACCCTAATTGGAGAAGAATAAGCCTAGGGAGGACGAAAATGACCTATATGTTCCTCCAATGACACAAATGAACTTATTGGATGTACAAGATTGGTTAAAAACCCTAATTGGACAAGAATAAGCCTTGGTAGTACGAAAATGACCTAAATGTGAATCCAATGACACAAACACTTATTAGATACACAAGATTGGTTAAAAACCCTAATTGGACAAGAAAAAGCCTAGGGAGGACGAAAATGACCTAAACGTACATCCAATGACACAAACACACCTATTGGATGCACAAGATTGGTTAAAAACCCTAATTGGACAAGAATAAGCCTAGGGAGGACGAAAATGACCTAAATGTTAATCAAATGTCACAAACACACCAATTGGATGCACAAGATTGGTTAAAAACCCAAATTGGACAAGAATAAGGCTAGGGAGGACGAAAATGACCTAAATGTTTATCCAATGACACAAATGAACTTATTGGATCCACAAGATTGGTTAAAAACCCTAATTGGACAAGAATAAGCCTTGGTAGTACGAAAATGACCTAAATGTTAATCCAATGACACAAACACCTATTGGATACACAAGATTGGTTAAAAACCCTAATTGGACAAGAAAAAGCCTAGGGAGGACGAAAATGACCTAAACGTACATCCAATGACACAAACACACCTATTGGATGCACAAGATTGGTTAAAAACCCTAATTGGACAAGAATAAGCCTAGGGAGGACGAAAATGACCTAAATGTTAATCAAATGACACAAACACACCTATTGGATGCACAAGATTGG
>JBBPBR010000767.1:3687-33992 GCA_037974775.1 Cicer pinnatifidum
ATCCAATGACACAAACACACCTATTGGATGCACAAGATTGGTTAAAAACCCTATTTGGACAAGAATTAGCCTAGGGAGGACGAAAATGACCTAAATGTACATCCAATGACACAAACACACCTATTGGATGCACAAGATTGGTTAAAAACCATAATTAGACAAGAATAAGCCTAGGGAGGACGAAAATGACCTATATGTTCCTCCAATGACACAAATGAACTTATTGGATGCACAAGATTGGTTAAAAACCCTAATTTTACAAGAATAAGCCTTGGGAGGACGAAAATGACCTAAATGTTCATCCAACGATACAAACACACCTATCGGATGCACAAGATTGGTTAAAAACCCTAATTGGACAAGAATAAGCCTAGGGAGGACGAAAATGACCTAAATGTTTATCCAATGACACAAATGAACTTATTGGTTGCACAAGATTTGTTAAAAACCCTAATTGGACAAGAATAAGCCTAGGGAGGACGAAAATGACCTAAATGTTTATCCAATGACACAAATGAACTTATTGGATGCATAAGATTGGTTAAAAACCCTAATTGGAGAAGAATAAGCCTAGGGAGGATGAAAATGACCTATATGTTCCTCCAATGACACAAATGAACTTATTGGATGCACAAGATTGGTTAAAAACCATAATTAGACAAGAATAAGCCTTGGGAGGACGAAAATGACCTAAATGTTCATCCAATGATACAAACACACCTATCGGATGCACAAGATTGGTTAAAAACCCTAATTGGACAAGAATAAGCCTAGGGAGGACGAAAATGACCTAAATGTTTATCCAATGACACAAATGAACTTATTGGTTGCACAAGATTTGTTAAAAACCCTAATTGGACAAGAATAAGCCTAGGGAGGACGAAAATGACCTAAATGTTTATCCAATGACACAAATGAACTTATTGGAAGCATAAGATTGGTTAAAAACCCTAATTGGAGAAGAATAAGCCTAGGGAGGATCAAAATGACCTATATGTTCCTCCAATGACACAAATGAACTTATTGGATGCACAAGATTGGTTAAAAACCCTAATTTTACAAGAATAAGCCTTGGGAGGACGAAAATGACCTAAATGTTCATCCAATGATACAAACACACCTATCGGATGCACAAGATTGGTTAAAAACCCTAATTGGACAAGAATAAGCCTAGGGAGGACGAAAATGACCTAAATGTTTATCCAATGACACAAATGAACTTATTGGTTGCACAAGATTTGTTAAAAACCCTAATTGGACAAGAATAAGCCTAGGGAGGACGAAAATGACCTAAATGTTAATCCAATGACACAAACACACCTATTGGATGCACAAGATTGGTTAAAAACCCTATTTGGACAAGAATTAGCCTAGGGAGGACGAAAATGACCTAAATGTACATCCAATGACACAAACACACCTATTGGATGCACAAGACTGGTTAAAAACCATAATTAGACAAGAATAAGCCTAGGGAGGACGAAAATGACCTATATGTTCCTCTAATGACACAAATGAACTTATTGGATGCACAAGATTGGTTAAAAACCCTAATTTTACAAGAATAAGCCTTGGGAGGACGAAAATGACCTAAATGTTCATCCAATGATACAAACACACCTATCGGATGCACAAGATTGGTTAAAAACCCTAATTGGACAAGAATAAGCCTAGGGAGGACGAAAATGACCTAAATGTTTATCCAATGACACAAATGAACCTATTGGTTGCACAAGATTTGTTAAAAACCCTAATTGGACAAGAATAAGCCTAGGGAGGACGAAAATGACCTAAATGTTAATCCAATGACACAAACACACCTATTGGATGCACAAGATTGGTTAAAAACCCTAATTGGACAAGAATAAGCCTAGGGAGGACGAAAATGACCTAACTGTTAATCCAATGACACAAACACACCTATTGGATGCACAAGATTGGATAAAAACCCTAATTGGACAAGAATAAGCCTAGGGAGGACGAAAATGACCTAAATGTTTATCCAATGACACAAATTAACTTATTGGATGCATAAGATTGGTTAAAAACCCTAATTGGAGAAGAATAAGCCTAGGGAGGATGAAAATGACCTATATGTTCCTCCAATGACACAAATGAACTTATTGGATGCACAAGATTGGTTAAAAACCCTAATTGGACAAGAATAAGCCTTGGTAGTACGAAAATGACCTAAATGTTAATCCAATGACACAAACACACCTATAGGATGCACAAGATTGGTTAAAAACCCTAATTGGACAAGAATAAGCCTAGGGAGGACGAAAATGACCTAAATGTACATCCAATGACACAAACACATCTATTGGATGCACAAGATTTGTTAAAAACCCTAATTGGACAAGAATAAGCCTAGGGAGGAAGAAAATGACCTAAATGTTCATCCAATGATACAAACACACCTATCGGATGCACAAGATTGGTTAAAAACCCTAATTGGAGAAGAATAAGCCTAGGGAGGATGAAAATGACCTATATGTTCCTCCAATGACACAAATGAACTTATTGGATGCACAAGATTGGTTAAAAACCCTAATTGGACAAGAATAAGCCTTGGTAGGACGAAAATGACCTAAATGTTAATCCAATGACACAAACACACCTATTGGATGCACAAGATTGGTTAAAAACCATAATTGGACAAGAATAAGCCTAGGGAGGACGAAAATGACCTAAATGTACATCCAATGACACAAACACACCTATTGGATGCACAAGATTGGTTAAAAACCCAAATTGGACAAGAATAAGCCTAGGGAGGACGAAAATGAACTATATGATCCTCCAATGACACAAATGAACTTATCGGATGCACAAGATTGGGTAAAAACCCTAATTGGATAAGAATACGCCTAGGGAGGACGAAAATTACCTAAATGCTAATCCAATGACACAAACACACCTATTAGATGCACAAGATTGGTTAAAAACCCTAATTGGACAAGAATAAGCCTAGGGAGGACGAAAATGACCTAAATGTACATCCAATGACACAAACACACCTATTGGATGCACAAGATTGGTTAAAAACCCTAATTGGACAAGAATAAGCCTAGGGAGGACGAAAATGACCTAAATGCTAATCCAATGACACAAACACACCTATTGGATGCACAAGATTGGTTAAAAACCCTAATTGGACAAGAATAAGCCTAGGGAGGACGAAAATGACCTAAATTTACATCCAATGACACAAACACACCTATTGGATGCACAAGATTGGTTAAAAACCCTAATTGGACAAGAATAAGCCTAGGGAGGACGAAAATGTCCTAAATGTTAATCCAATGACACAAACACACCTATTGGATGCACAAGATTGGTTACAAACCCTAATTGGACAAGAATAAGCCTAGGGAGGACGGAAATGACCTAAATGTACATCCAATGACACAAACACACCTATTGGATGCACAAGATTGGTTAAAAACCATAATTAGACAAGAATAAGCCTAGGGAGGACGAAAATGACCTATATGTTCCTCCAATGACACAAATGAACTTATTGGATGCACAAGATTGGTTAAAAACCCTAATTTGACAAGAATAAGCCTTGGGAGGAAGAAAATGACCTAAATGTTCATCCAATGATACAAACACACCTATCGGACAAGCATAAGCCTAGGGAGGACGAAAATGACCTAAATGTTAATCCAATGACACAAACACACCTATTGGATGCACAAGATTGGTTAAAAACCCTAATTGGACAAGAATAAGCCTAGGGAGGACGAAAATGACCTAAATGTTAATCAAATGACACAAACACACCTATTGGATGCACAAGATTGGTTAAAAACCCTAATTGGACAAGAATAAGCCTAGGGAGGACGAAAATGACCTAAATGTTTATCCAATGACGCAAATTAACTTATTGGATGCATAAGATTGGTTAAAAACCCTAATTGGAGAAGAATAAGCCTAGGGAGGATGAAAATGACCTATATGTTCCTCCAATGACACAAATGAACTTATTGGATGCACAAGATTGGTTAAAAATCCTAATTGGACAAGAATAAGCCTTGGTAGTACGAAAATGACCTAAATGTTAATCCAATGACACAAACACACCTATTGGATGCACAAGATTGGTTAAAAACCCTAATTGGACAAGAATAAGCCTAGGGAGGACGAAAATGACCTAAATGTTAATCAAATGACACAAACACACCTATTGGATGCACAAGATTGGTTAAAAACCCTAATTGGACAAGAATAAGCCTAGGGAGGACGAAAATGACCTAAATGTTTATCCAATGACACAAATGAACTTATTGGATGCATAAGATTGGTTAAAAACCGTAATTGGAGAAGAATAAGCCTAGGGAGGATCAAAATGACCTATATGTTCCTCCAATGACACAAATGAACTTATTGGATGCACAAGATTGGTTAAAAACCCTAATTGGACAAGAATAAGCCTTGGTAGTACGAAAATGACCTAAATGTTAATCCAATGACACAAACAAACCTATTGGATGCACAAGATTGGTTAAAAACCCTAATTGGACAAGAATAAGCCTAGGGAGGACGAAAATGACCTAAATGTTAATCAAATGACACAAACACACCTATTGGATGCACAAGATTGGTTAAAAACCCTAATTGGACAAAAATAAGCCTAGGGAGGACGAAAATGACCTAAATGTTTATCCAATGACACAAATGAACTTATTGGATGCACAAGATTGGTTAAAAACCCTAATTGGAGAAGAATAAGCCTAGGTAGGACGAAAATGACCTATAAGTTCCTCCAATGACACAAATGAACTTATTGGATGCACAAGATTGGTTAAAAACCCTAATTGGAGAAGAATAAGCCTAGGGAGGACGAAAATGACCTATATGTTCCTCCAATGACACTAATGAACTTATTGGATGCACAAGATTGGTTAAAAACCCTAATTGGACAAGAATAAGCCTTGGTAGTACGAAAATGACCTAAATGTTAATCCAATGACACAAACACACCTATTGGATGCACAAGATTGGTTAAAAACCCTAATTGGACAAGAATAAGCCTAGGGAGGACGAAAATGACCTAAATGTACATCCAATGACACAAACACATCTATTGGATGCACAAGATTGGTTAAAAACCCTAATTGGACAAGAATAAGCCTAGGGAGGACGAAAATGACCTAAATGTTTATCCAATGACACAAATGAACTTATTGGATGCATAAGATTGGTTAAAAACCCTAATTGGAGAAGAATAAGCCTAGGGAGGATCAAAATGACCTATATGTTCCTCCAATGACACAAATGAACTTATTGGATGCACAAGATTGGTTAAAAACCCTAATTGGACAAGAATAAGCCTTGGTAGTACGAAAATGACCTAAATGTTAATCCAATGACACAAACTCACCTATTGGATGCACAAGATTGGTTAAAAACCCTAATTGGACAAGAATAAGCCTAGGGAGGACGAAAATGACCTAAATGTACATCCAATGACACAAACACATCTATTGGATGCACAAGATTGTTTAAAAACCCTAATTGGACAAGAATAAGCCTAGGGAGGAAGAAAATGACCTAAACGTTAATCCAATGACACAAACACACCTATTGGATGCACAAGATTGGTTAAAAACCATAATTGGACAAGAATAAGTCTAGGGAGGACGAAAATGACCTAAATGTTAATCAAATGACACATACACACCTATTGGATGCACAAGATTGGTTAAAAACTCTAATTGGACAAGAATAAGCCTAGGGAGAACGAAAATGACCTAACTGTTTATCCAATGACACAAATGAACTTATTGGATGCATAAGATTGGTTAAAAACCCTAATTGGAGAAGAATAAGCCTAGGGAGGATGAAAATGACCTATATGTTCCTCCAATGACACAAATGAACTTATTGGATGCACAAGATTGGTTAAAAACCCTAATTGGACAAGAATAAGCCTTTGTAGTACGAAAATGACCTAAATGTTAATCCAATGACACAAACACACCTATTGGATGCACAAGATTGGTTAAAAACCATAATTGGACAAGAATAAGCCTAGGGAGGACGAAAATGACCTAAATGTACATCCAATGACACAAACACACCTATTGGATGCACAAGATTGGTTAAAAACCCAAATTGGACAAGAATAAGCCTAGGGAGGACGCAAATGAACTAAATGTTCCTCCAATGACACAAATGAACTTATTGGATGCACAAGATTGGGTAAAACCCCTAATTGGATAAGAATACGTCTAGGGAGGACGAAAGTGACCTAAATGTTAATCCAATAACACAAACACACCTATTGGATGCACAAGATTGGTTAAAAACCCAAATTGGACAAGAATAAGCCTAGGGAGAACGAAAATGACCTAAATGTTAATCCAATGACACAAACACACCTATTGGATGCACAAGATTGGTTAAAAACCCTAATTGGACAACAATAAGCCTAGGGAGGACGAAAATGACCTAAATGTTTATCCAATAACACAAATGAACTAATTGGATGCACAAGATTTGTTAAAAACCCTAATTGGACAAGAATTAGCCTAGGGAGGACGAAAAAGACCTAAATGTTAATCCAATGACACAAACACACCTATTGGATGCACAAGATTGGTTAAAAACCCTAATTGGACAAGAATAAGCCTAGGGAAGACGAAAATGACCTAAATGTTAATCCAATGACACAAACACACCTATTGGATGCACAAGATTGGTTAAAAACCCTAATTGGACAAGAATAAGCCTAGGGAGGACGAAAATGACCTAATTGATCATCCAAGGACACAAACACACCTATTGGAAGCACAAGATTGGTTAAAAACCCTAATTGGACAAGAATATGCCTAGGGAGGACGAAAATGACCTAAATGTTAATCCAATGACACAAATGAACTTATTGGATGCACAAGATTGGTTAAAAACCTTGATTGGACAAGAATATCCCTAGGCCGGGATAAAATGACCTAATTGATCATCCAATGACACAAACACACCTATTGGATGCACAAGATTGGTTTAAAACCCTAATTGGACAAGAATATGCCTAGGGAGGACGAAAATGACCTAATTATTAATTCAATGACATAAACAAACTTGTTGGATGCACAAGATTGGTTAAAAACCCTAATTGGACAAGAATAAGCCTAGGGAGGACGAAAATGACCTAATTGATCATCCAATGACACAAACACACCTATTGGAAGCACAAGATTGGTTAAAAACCCTAATTGTACAAGAATATGCATAGGAAGGACGAAAATGACCTAAATGTAAATCCAATGACACAAACACACCTATTGGATGCACAAGATTGGTTAAAAACCCTAATTGGACAAGAATATGCCTAGGGAGGACGAAAATGACCTAAATATTAATTCAATGACACAAACAAAGTTATTGGATGCACAAGATTGGTTAAAAACCCTAATTGGACAAGAATAAGCCTAGGGAGGACGAAAATGACCTAATTGATCATCCAATGACACAAACACACCTATTGGATGCACAAGATTGGTTAAAAACCCTAATTGGACAAGAATATGCCTAATGAGGACGAAAATGACCTAAATATTAATTCAACGACACAAACAAAGTTATTGGATGCACAAGATTGGTTAAAAACCCTAATTGGACAAGAATAAGCCTAGGGAGGACGAAAATGACCTAATTGATCATCCAATGACACAAACACACCTATTGGATGCACAAGATTGGTTAAAAACCCTAATTGGACAAGAATATGCCTAGGGAGGACGAAAATGACCTAAATGTTAATCCAATGACACAAATGAACTTATTGGATGCACAAGATTGGTTAAAAACCCTAATTGGACAAGAATAAGCCTAGGAAGGACGAAAATGACCTAATTGATCATCCAATGACACAAACATACCTGTTGGAAGCACAAGATTGGTTAAAAACCCTAGTTGGACAAGAATATGCCTAGGGAGGACGAAAATGACATAATTGATCATCCAATGACACAAATGAACTTATTGGATGCACAAGATTGGTTAAAAACCCTAATTGGACAAGAATAAGCCTAGGGAGGACGAAAATGACCTAATTGATCATCCAATGACACAAACACACCTATTGGATGCACAAGATTGGTTAAAAACCCTAATTGGACAAGAATATGCCTAGGGAGGACGAAAATGACCTAAATGTTAATCCAATGACACAAATGAACTTATTGGATGCACAAGATTGGTGAAAAACCCTAATTGGACAAGAATAAGCCTTGGGAGGATGAAAATGACCTGATTGATCATCCAATGACACAAACACACCTATTGGATGCACAAGATTGGTTAAAAACCATAATTGGACAAGAATATGCCTAGGAAGGACGAAAATGACCTAATTGATCATCCAATGACACAAATGAACTTATTGGATGCACAAGATTGGTTAAAAACCCTAATTGGACAAGAATAAGCCTAGGGAGGACGAAAATGACCTAATTGATCATCCAATGACACAAACACACCTATTGGATGCACAAGATTGGTTAAAAACCCTAATTGGACAAGAATATGCCTAGGGAGGACGAAAATGACCTAAATATTAATTCAATGAAACAAACAAACTTATTGGATGCACAAGATTGGTTAAAAACCCTAATTAGACAATAATAAGCATAGGGAGGACGAAAATGACCTAATTGATCATCCAATGACACAAACACACCTATTGGATGCACAAGATTGGTTAAAAACCCTAATTGGACAAGAATATGCCTAGGGAGGACGAAAATGACCTAAATGTTAATCCAATGACACAAATGAACTTATTGGATGCACAAGATTGGTTAAAAACCTTAACTGGACAAGAATAAGCCTAGGGAGGACGAAAATGACCTAATTGATCATCCAATGACACAAACACACCTATTGGATGCATAAGATTGGTTAAAAACCCTAATTGGACAAGAATATGCCTAGGGAGGACGAAAATGACCTAAATATTAATTCAATGACACAAACAAAGTTATTGGATGCACAAGATTGGTTAAAAACCCTAATTGGACAAGAATAAGCATAGGGAGGACGAAAATGACCTAATTGATCATCCAATGACACAAACACACCTATTGGACGCAAAAGATTGGTTAAAAACCCTAATTGGAAAAGATGATGCCTAGGAAGGACGAAAATGACCTAAATATTAATTCAATGACACAAACAAACATGTTGGATGCACAACATTGGTTAAAAACCCTAATTGGACAAGAATAAGCCTAGGGAGGACGAAAATGACCTAATTGATCATCCAATGATACAAAGACACCTATTGGATGCACAAGATTGGTTAAAAACCCTAATTGGGCAAGAATATGCCTAGGGAGGACGAAAATGACCTAAATATTAATTCAATGACACAAACAAAGTTATTGGATGCACAAGATTGGTTAAAAACCCTAATTGGACAAGAATAAGCCTAGGGAGGACCAAAATGACCTAATTGATCATCCAATGACACAAACACACCTATTGGATGCACAAGATTGGTTAAAAACCCTAATTTGACTAGAATAAGCCTAGGGTGGACGAAAATGACCTAATTGATCTTCCATTGCCACAAACACACCTAATGGATGCACAAGATTGGTTAAAAACCCTAATTGGACAAGAATATGCCTAGGGAGGACGAAAATGACCTAATTGGTCATCCAATGACACAAACACACCTATTGGATGCACAAGATTGGTTAAAAACCCTAATTGGACAAGAATATGCCTAGGCAGGAGGAGAATGACCTAATTAATCATCCAGACACAAACACACCTATTGGATGCATAAGATCGGTTAAAAACCCTAATTGGACAAGAATAAGCCTAGGGACGACGAAAATGACCTAATTGATCATCCAATGACACAAACACACCTATTGGATGCACAAGATTGGTTAAAAACCCTAATTGGACAAGAATATGCCTAGGGAGGACGAAAATGACCTAAATGTTAATCCAATGACACAAATGAACTTATTGGATGCACAAGATTGGTTAAAAACCCTAATTGGACAAGAATAAGCCTAGGGAGGACGAAAAATGACCTAATTGATCATCCAATGACACAAATGAACATATTGGATACACAAGATTGGTTAAAAACCCTAATTGGACAAGAATAAGCCTAGGGAGGACGAAAATGACCTAATTGATCTTCCAATGACACAAACACACCTATTGGATGCACAAGATTGGTTAAAAACCCTAATTGGACAAGAATATGCCTAGGGAGGACGAAAATGACCTAAATGTTAATCCAATGACACAAATGAACTTATTGGATGCACAAGATTGGTTAAAAACCCTAATTTGACAAGAATAAGTCTAGGGAGGACGAAAATGACCTAATTGATCATCCAATGACACAAACACACCTATTGGATGCACAAGATTGGTTAAAAACCCTAATTGGACAAGAATATGCCTAGGGAGGATGAAAATGACCTAAATGTTAATACAATGACACAAATGAACTTATTGGATGCACAAGATTGGTTAAAAACCCTAATTGGACAAGAATAAGCCTAGGGAGGACGAAAATGACCTAAATGTTAATCCAATGACACAAATGAACTTATTGGATGCACAAGATTGGCTAAAAACCCTAATTGGAGAAGAATTAGCATAGGGAGGACGAACATGACCTATATGTTCCTCCAATGACACAAATGAACTTATTGGATGCACAAGATTGGTTAAAAACCCTAATTGGACAAGAATAAGCCTTGGTAGTACGAAAATGACCTAAATGTTAATCCAATGACACAAACACTCCTATTGGATGCACAAGATTGGTTAAAAACCCTAATTGGACAAGAATAAGCCTAGGGAAGACGAAAATGAGCTATATGTTCCTCCAATGACAAAAATGAACTTACTGGAAGCACAAGGTTTGTTAAAAACCCTAATTGGACAAGAATAAGCCTAGGGAGGACGAAAATGACCTAAATGTTAATCCAATGACACAAATGAACTTATTGGATGCACAAGATTGGCTAAAAACCCTAATTGGAGAAGAATTAACATAGGGAGGACGAACATGACCTATATGTTCCTCCAATGACACAAATGAACTTATTGGATGCACAAGATTGGTTAAAAACCCTAATTGGACAAGAATAAGCCTTGGTAGTACGAAAATGACCTAAATGTTAATCCAATGACACAAACACTCCTATTGGATGCACAAAATTGGTTAAAAACCCTAATTGGTCAAGAATAAGCCTAGGGAGGAAGAAAATGACCTATATGTTCCTCCAATGACACAAATGAACTTATTGGATGCACAAGATTGGTTAAAAACCCGAATTGGACAAGAATAAGCCTAGGGAAGACGAAAATGACCTAAATGTACATCCAATGACACAAAGACACCTATTGGATGCACAAGATTGGTTAAAAACCCTAATTAGACAAGAATAAGCCTAGGGAGGACGAAAATGACCTATATGTTCCTCCAATGACACAAATGAACTTATTGAATGCACAAGATTGGTTAAAAACCCTAATTGGACAAGAATAAGCCTTGGGAGGACGAAAATGACCTAAATGTTCATCCAATGGGACAAACACACCTATCGGATGCACAAGATTGGTTAAAAACCCTAATTGGACAAGAATAAGCCTAGGGAGGACGAAAATGACCTAAATGTTTATCCAATGACACAAATGAACTTATTGGATGCACAAGATTTGTTAAAAACCCTAATTGGACAAGAATAAGCCTAGGGAGGACGAAAATGACCTAAATGTTAATCAAATGACACAAACACACCTATTGGATGCACAAGATTGGTTAAAAACCCTAATTGGACAAGAATAAGGCTAGGGAGGACGAAAATGACCTAAATGTTTATCCAATGACACAAATGAACTTATTGGATGCATAAGATTGGTTAAAAACCCTAATTGTAGAAGAATAAGCCTAGGGAAGACGAAAATGACCTATATGTTCCTCCAATGACACAAATGAACTTATTGGATGCACAAGATTGGTTAAAAACCCTAATTGGACAAGAATAAGCCTTGGTAGTACGAAAATGACCTAAATGTTAATCCAATGACACAAACACCTATTGGATACACAAGATTGGTTAAAAACCCTAATTGGACAAGAATAAGGCTAGGGAGGACGAAAATGACCTAAATGTTTATCCAATGACACAAATGAACTTATTGGATGCATAAGATTGGTTAAAAACCCTAATTGGAGAAGAATAAGCCTATGGAGTACGAAAATGACCTATATGTTCCTCCAATGACACAAATGAACTTATTGGATGCACAAGATTGGTTAAAAACCCTAATTGGACAAGAATAAGCCTTGGTAGTACGAAAATGACCTAAATGTTAATCCAATGACACAAACACTTATTGGATACACAAGATTGGTTAAAAACCCTAATTGGACAAGAAAAAGCCTATGGAGGACGAAAATGACCTAAATGTACATCCAATGACACAAACACATCTATTGGATGCACAAGATTGGTTAAAAACCCTAATTGGACAAGAATAAGCCTAGGGAGGAAGAAAATGACCTAAATGTTAATCCAATGACACAAACACACCTATTGGATGCAAAAGATTGGTTAAAAACCCTAATTGGACAAGAATAAGCCTAGGGAGGACGAAAAAGACCTATATGTTCCTCCAATGACAAATGAACTTATTGGATGCACAAGATTGGTTAAAAACCCTAATTGGACAAGAATAAGCCTAGGGAGGCCGAAAATGACCTAAATGTTAATCCAATGACACAAACACACCTATTGGATGCACAAGATTGGTTAAAAACCATAATTGGACAAGAATAAGCCTAGGGAGGACGAAAATGACCTAAATGTACATCCATTGACACCAACACACCTATTGGATGCACAATATTTGTTAAAAACCCAAATTGGACAAGAATAAGCCTAGGGAGGACGAAAATGAACTAAATGTTCCTCCAATGACACAAATGAACTTATCGGATGCACAAGATTGGGTAAAAACCCTAATTGGATAAGAATACGCCTAGGGAGGACGAAAATTACCTAAATGCTAATCCAATGACACAAACACACCTATTGGATGCACAAGATTGGTTAAAAACCCTAATTGGGCAAGAATAAGCCTAGGGAGGACGAAAATGACCTAAATGTACATCCAATGACACAAACACACCTATTGGATGCACCAGATTGGTTAAAAACCCTAATTGGACAAGAATAAGCCTTGGGAGGACGAAAGTGACCTAAATGTTCATCCAATGACACAAACACACCTATTGGATGCACAAGATTGGTTAAAAACCCTAATTGGACAAGAATAAGCCTAGGCAGAACGGAAATGACCTAAATGTTAATCCAATGACACAAACACACCTATTGGATGCACAAGATTGGTTAAAAACCCTAATTGGACAAGAATAAGCCTAGGGAGGACGAAAATGACCTAAATGTTTATCCAATAACACAAATGAACTTATTGGATGCACAAGATTTGTTAAAAACCCTAATTGGACAAGAATAAGCCTAGGGAGGACGAAAAAGACCTAAATGTTAATCCAATGACACAAACAAACCTATTGGATGCACAAGATTGGTTAAAAACCCTAATTGGACAAGAATAAGCATAGGGAAGACGAAAATGACCTATATGTTCCTCCAATGACAAAAATGAACTTATTGGAAGCACAAGGTTTGTTAAAAACCCTAATTGGACAAGAATAAGCCTAGGGAGGACGAAAATGACCTAAATGTTAATCCAATGACACAAACACACCTATTGGATGCACAAGATTGGTTAAAAACCATAATTGGACAAGAATAAGCCTAGGGAGGACGAAAATGACCTAAATGTACATCCAATGACACAAACACACCTATTGGATGCACAAGATTGGTTAAAAACCCAAATTGGACAAGAATAAGCCTAGGGAGGACGAAAATGAACTAAATGTTCCTCCAATGACACAAATGAACTTATTGGATGCACAAGATTGGGTAAAACCCCTAATTGGATAAGAATACGTCTAGGGAGGACGAAAGTGACCTAAATGTTAATCCAATAACACAAACACACCTATTGGATGCACAAGATTGGTTAAAAACCCAAATTGGACAAGAATAAGCCTAGGGAGAACGAAAATGACCTAAATGTTAATCCAATGACACAAACACACCTATTGGATGCACAAGATTGGTTAAAAACCATAATTGGACAAGAATAAGCCTAGGGAGGACGAAAATGACCTAAATGTACATCCAATGACACAAACACACCTATTGGATGCACAAGATTGGTTAAAAACCCAAATTGGACAAGAATAAGCCTAGGGAGGACGAAAATGAACTAAATGTTCCTCCAATGACACAAATGAACTTATTGGATGCACAAGATTGGGTAAAACCCCTAATTGGATAAGAATACGTCTAGGGAGGACGAAAGTGACCTAAATGTTAATCCAATAACACAAACACACCTATTGGATGCACAAGATTGGTTAAAAACCCTAATTGGACAAGAATAAGCCTAGGGAGAACAAAAATGACCTAAATGTTAATCCAATGACACAAACACACCTATTGGATGCACAAGATTGGTTAAAAACCCTAATTGGACAACAATAAGCCTAGGGAGGACGAAAATGACCTAAATGTTTATCCAATAACACAAATGAACTAATTGGATGCACAAGATTTGTTAAAAACCCTAATTGGACAAGAATAAACCTAGGGAGGACGAAAAAGACCTAAATGTTAATCCAATGACACAAACACACCTATTGGATGCCCAAGATTGGTTAAAAACCCTAATTGGACAAGAATAAGCCTAGGGAGGACGAAAATGACCTAAATGTTAATCAAATGACACAAACACACCTATTGGATGCACAAGATTGGTTAAAAACCCTAATTGGACAAGAATAAGCCTAGGGAGGACGAAAATGACCTAAATGTTTATCCAATGACACAAATGAACTTATTGGATTCACAAGATTTGTTAAAAACCCTAATTGGACAAGAATAAGCCTTGGTAGTACGAAAATGACCTAAATGTTAATCCAATGACACAAACACACCTATTGGATGCACAAGATTGGTTAAAAACCCTAATGGGACAAGAATAAGCCTAGGGAGGATGAAAATGTCCTAAATGTTAATCCAATGACACAAACCCACCTATTGGATGCACAAGATTGGTTAAAAACCCTATTTGGACAAGAATTAGCCTAGGGAGGACGAAAATGACCTAAATGTACATCCAATGACACAAACACACCTATTGGATGCACAAGACTGGTTAAAAACCATAATTAGACAAGAATAAGCCTAGGGAGGACGAAAATGACCTATATGTTCCTCTAATGACACAAATGAACTTATTGGATGCACAAGATTGGTTAAAAACCCTAATTTTACAAGAATAAGCCTTGGGAGGACGAAAATGACCTAAATGTTCATCCAATGATACAAACACACCTATCGGATGCACAAGATTGGTTAAAAACCCTAATGGGACAAGAATAAGCCTAGGGAGGACGAAAATGTCCTAAATGTTAATCCAATGACACAAACACACCTATTGGATGCACAAGATTGGTTAAAAACCCTATTTGGACAAGAATTAGCCTAGGGAGGACGAAAATGACCTAAATGTACATCCAATGACACAAACACACCTATTGGATGCACAAGATTGGTTAAAAACCATAATTAGACAAGAATAAGCCTAGGGAGGACGAAAATGACCTATATGTTCCTCCAATGACACAAATGAACTTATTGGATGCACAAGATTGGTTAAAAACCCTAATTGGACAAGAATAAGCCTTGGTAGTACGAAAATGACCTAAATGTTAATCCAATGACACAAACACCTATTGGATACACAAGATTGGTTAAAAACCCTAATTGGACAAGAATAAGGCTAGGGAGCACGAAAATGACCTAAATGTTTATCCAATGACACAAATGAACTTATTGGATGCATAAGATTGGTTAAAAACCCTAATTGGAGAAGAATAAGCCTATGGAGTACGAAAATGACCTATATGTTCCTCCAATGACACAAATGAACTTATTGGATGCACAAGATTGGTTAAAAACCCTAATTGGACAAGAATAAGCCTTGGTAGTACGAAAATGACCTAAATGTTAATCCAATGACACAAACACTTATTGGATACACAAGATTGGTTAAAAACCCTAATTGGACAAGAAAAAGCCTATGGAGGACGAAAATGACCTAAATGTACATCCAATGACACAAACACATCTATTGGATGCACAAGATTGGTTAAAAACCCTAATTGGACAAGAATAAGCCTAGGGAGGAAGAAAATGACCTAAATGTTAATCCAATGACACAAACACACCTATTGGATGCAAAAGATTGGTTAAAAACCCTAATTGGACAAGAATAAGCCTAGGGAGGACGAAAAAGACCTATATGTTCCTCCAATGACAAATGAACTTATTGGATGCACAAGATTGGTTAAAAACCCTAATTGGACAAGAATAAGCCTAGGGAGGCCGAAAATGACCTAAATGTTAATCCAATGACACAAACACACCTATTGGATGCACAAGATTGGTTAAAAACCATAATTGGACAAGAATAAGCCTAGGGAGGACGAAAATGACCTAAATGTACATCCATTGACACCAACACACCTATTGGATGCACAATATTTGTTAAAAACCCAAATTGGACAAGAATAAGCCTAGGGAGGACGAAAATGAACTAAATGTTCCTCCAATGACACAAATGAACTTATCGGATGCACAAGATTGGGTAAAAACCCTAATTGGATAAGAATACGCCTAGGGAGGACGAAAATTACCTAAATGCTAATCCAATGACACAAACACACCTATTGGATGCACAAGATTGGTTAAAAACCCTAATTGGGCAAGAATAAGCCTAGGGAGGACGAAAATGACCTAAATGTTCATCCAATGACACAAACACACCTATTGGATGCACAAGATTGGTTAAAAACCCTAATTGGACAAGAATAAGCCTAGGGAGGACGAAAATGACCTAAATGTTAATCCAATGACACAAACACACCTATTGGATGCACAAGATTGGTTAAAAACCCTAATTGGACAAGAATAAGCCTAGGGATGACGAAAATGACTTAAATGTACATCCAATGACACAAACACACCTATTGGATGCACAAGATTGGTTAAAAACCCTAATTGGACAAGAATAAGCCTTGGTAGTACGAAAATGACCTAAATGTTAATCCAATGACACAAACACACCTATTGGATGCACAAGATTGGTTAAAAACCATAATTGGACAAGAATAAGCCTAGGGAGGACGAAAATGACCTAAATGTTAATCAAATGACACAAACACACCTATTGGATGCACAAGATTGGTTAAAAACCCTAATTGGACAAGAATAAGCCTTGGTAGTACGAAAATGACCTAAATGTTAATCCAATGACACAAACTCACCTATTGGATGCACAAGATTGGTTAAAAACCCTAATTGGACAAGAATAAGCCTAGGGAGGACGAAAATGACCTAAATGTACATCCAATGACACAAACACACCTATTGGATGCACAAGATTGGTTAAAAACCCTAATTGGACAAGAATATGCCTAGGGAGGACGAAAATGACCTAAATGTTAATCCAATGACACAAATGAACTTATTGGATGCACAAGATTGGTTAAAAACCCTAATTGGACAAGAATAAGCCTATGGAGAACGAAAATGACCTAATTGATCATCCAATGACACAAACACACCTATTGGATGCACAAGATTGGTTAAAAACCCTAATTGGACAAGAATAAGCCTAGGGAGAACGAAAATGACCTAAATGTTAATCCAATGACACAAACACACCTATTGGATGCACAAGATTGGTTAAAAACCATAATTGGACAAGAATAAGCCTAGGGAGGACGAAAATGACCTAAATGTACATCCAATGACACAAACACACCTATTGGATGCACAAGATTGGTTAAAAACCCAAATTGGACAAGAATAAGCCTAGGGAGGACGAAAATGAACTAAATGTTCCTCCAATGACACAAATGAACTTATTGGATGCACAAGATTGGGTAAAACCCCTAATTGGATAAGAATACGTCTAGGGAGGACGAAAGTGACCTAAATGTTAATCCAATAACACAAACACACCTATTGGATGCACAAGATTGGTTAAAAACCCAAATTGGACAAGAATAAGCCTAGGGAGGACGAAAATGACCTAAATGTTAATCCAATGACACAAACACACCTATTGGATGCACAAGATTGGTTAAAAACCCTAATTGGACAACAATAAGCCTAGGGAGGACGAAAATGACCTAAATGTTTATCCAATAACACAAATGAACTAATTGGATGCACAAGATTTGTTAAAAACCCTAATTGGACAAGAATAAACCTAGGGAGGACGAAAAAGACCTAAATGTTAATCCAATGACACAAACACACCTATTGGATGCCCAAGATTGGTTAAAAACCCTAATTGGACAAGAATAAGCCTAGGGAGGACGAAAATGACCTAAATGTTAATCAAATGACACAAACACACCTATTGGATGCACAAGATTGGTTAAAAACCCTAATTGGACAAGAATAAGCCTAGGGAGGACGAAAATGACCTAAATGTTTATCCAATGACACAAATGAACTTATTGGATTCACAAGATTTGTTAAAAACCCTAATTGGACAAGAATAAGCCTTGGTAGTACGAAAATGACCTAAATGTTAATCCAATGACACAAACACACCTATTGGATGCACAAGATTGGTTAAAAACCCTAATGGGACAAGAATAAGCCTAGGGAGGATGAAAATGTCCTAAATGTTAATCCAATGACACAAACACACCTATTGGATGCACAAGATTGGTTAAAAACCCTATTTGGACAAGAATTAGCCTAGGGAGGACGAAAATGACCTAAATGTACATCCAATGACACAAACACACCTATTGGCTGCACAAGACTGGTTAAAAACCATAATTAGACAAGAATAAGCCTAGGGAGGACGAAAATGACCTATATGTTCCTCTAATGACACAAATGAACTTATTGGATGCACAAGATTGGTTAAAAACCCTAATTTTACAAGAATAAGCCTTGGGAGGACGAAAATGACCTAAATGTTCATCCAATGATACAAACACACCTATCGGATGCACAAGATTGGTTAAAAACCCTAATTGGACAAGAATAAGCCTAGGGAGGACGAAAATGACCTAAATGTTTATCCAATGACACAAATGAACTTATTGGTTGCACAAGATTTGTTAAAAACCCTAATTGGACAAGAATAAGCCTAGGGAGGACGAAAATGACCTAAATGTTAATCCAATGACACAAACACACCTATTGGATGCACAAGATTGGTTAAAAACCCTATTTGGACAAGAATTAGCCTAGGGAGGACGAAAATGACCTAAATGTACATCCAATGACACAAACACACCTATTGGATGCACAAGACTGGTTAAAAACCATAATTAGACAAGAATAAGCCTAGGGAGGACGAAAATGACCTATATGTTCCTCTAATGACACAAATGAACTTATTGGATGCACAAGATTGGTTAAAAACCCTAATTTTACAAGAATAAGCCTTGGGAGGACGAAAATGACCTAAATGTTCATCCAATGATACAAACACACCTATCGGATGCACAAGATTGGTTAAAAACTCTAATTGGACAAGAATAAGCCTAGGGAGGACGAAAATGACCTAAATGTTTATCCAATGACACAAATGAACTTATTGGTTGCACAAGATTTGTTAAAAACCCTAATTGGACAAGAATAAGCCTAGGGAGGACGAAAATGAACTAAATGTTAATCCAATGACACAAACAAACCTATTGGATGCACAAGATTGGTTAAAAACCCTAATTGGACAAGAATAAGCCTAGGGAGGACGAAAATGACCTAAATGTTAATCAAATGACACAAACACACCTATTGGATGCACAAGATTGGTTAAAAACCCTAATTGGACAAGAATAAACCTAGGGAGGACGAAAATGACCTAAATGTTTATCCAATGACACAAATGAACTTATTGGATGCATAAGATTGGTTAAAAACCCTAATTGGAGAAGAATAAGCCTAGGGAGGATCAAAATGACCTATATGTTCCTCCAATGATACAAATGAACTTATTGGATGCACAAGATTGGTTAAAAACCCTAATTGGACAAGAATAAGCCTTGGTAGTACGAAAATGACCTAAATGTTAATCCAATGACACAAACTCACCTATTGGATGCACAAGATTGGTTAAAAACCCTAATTGGACAATAATAAGCCTAGGGAGGACGAAAATGACCTAAATGTACATCCAATGACACAAACACACCTATTGGATGCACAAGATTGGTTAAAAACCCGAATTGGACAAGAATAAGACTAGGGAGGAAGAAAATGACCTAAACGTTAATCCAATGACACAAACACACCTATTGGATGCACAAGATTGGTTAAAAACCATAATTGGACAAGAATAAGCCTAGGGAGGACGAAAATGACCTAAATGTTAATCAAATGACACAAACACACCTATTGGATGCACAAGATTGGTTAAAAACCCTAATTGGACAAGAATAAGCCTTGGTAGTACGAAAATGACCTAAATGTTAATCCAATGACACAAACTCACCTATTGGATGCACAAGATTGGTTAAAAACCCTAATTGGACAAGAATAAGCCTAGGGAGGACGAAAATGACCTAAATGTACATCCAATGACACAAACACATCTATTGGATGCACAAGATTGGTTAAAAACCCTAATTGGACAAGAATAAGCCTAGGGAGGACGAAAATGACCTAAATGTTTATCCAATGACACAAATGAACTTATTGGATGCATAAGATTGGTTAAAAACCCTAATTGGAGAAGAATAAGCCTAGGGAGGATCAAAATGACCTATATGTTCCTCCAATGACACAAATGAACTTATTGGATGCACAAGATTGGTTAAAAACCCTAATTGGACAAGAATAAGCCTTGGTAGTACGAAAATGACCTAAATGTTAATCCAATGACACAAACTCACCTATTGGATGCACAAGATTGGTTAAAAACCCTAATTGGACAATAATAAGCCTAGGGAGGACGAAAATGACCTAAATGTACATCCAATGACACAAACACATCTATTGGATGCACAAGATTGGTTAAAAACCCGAATTGGACAAGAATAAGACTAGGGAGGAAGAAAATGACCTAAACGTTAATCCAATGACACAAACACACCTATTGGATGCACAAGATTGGTTAAAAACCATAATTGGACAAGAATAAGCCTAGGGAGGACGAAAATGACCTAAATGTTAATCAAATGACACAAACACACCTATTGGATGCACAAGATTGGTTAAAAACTCTAATTGGACAAGAATAAGCCTAGGGAGAACGAAAATGACCTAAATGTTTATCCAATGACACAAATGAACTTATTGGATGCATAAGATTGGTTAAAAACCCTAATTGGAGAAGAATAAGCCTAGGGAGGATGAAAATGACCTATATGTTCATCCAATGACACAAATGAACTTATTGGATGCACAAGATTGGTTAAAAACCCTAATTGGACAAGAATAAGCCTTGGTAGTACGAAAATGACCTAAATGTTAATCCAATGACACAAACACACCTATTGGATGCACAAGATTGGTTAAAAACCATAATTGGACAAGAATAAGCCTAGGGAGGACGAAAATGACCTAAATGTACATCCAATGACACAAACACATCTATTGGATGCACAAGATTGGTTAAAAACCCTAATTGGACAAGAATAAGCCTAGGGAGGAAGAAAATGACCTAAATGTTAATCCAATGACACAAACACACCTATTGGATGCACAAGATTGGTTAAAAACCCTAATTGGACAAGAATAAGCCTAGGGAGGACGAAAATGACCTAAATGTTAATCAAATGACACAAACACACCTATTGGATGCACAAGATTGGTTAAAAACTCTAATTGGACAAGAATAAGCCAAGGGAGGACGAAAATGACCTAAATGTTTATCCAATGACACAAATGAACTTATTGGATGCATAAGATTGGTTAAAAACCCTAATTGGAGAAGAATAAGCCTAGGGAGGATGAAAATGATCTATATGTTCCTCCAATGACACAAATGAACTTATTGGATGCACATGATTGGTTAAAAACCCTAATTGGACAAGAATAAGACTTGGTACTACGAAAATGACCTAAATGTTAATCCAATGACACAAACACACCTATTGGATGCACAAGATTGGTTAAAAACCATAATTGGACAAGAATAAGCCTAGGGAGGACGAAAATGACCTAAATGTACATCCAATGACACAAACACACCTATTGGATGCACAAGATTGGTTAAAAACCCTAATTGGACAAGAATAAGCCTAGGGAGGACGAAAATGAACTAAATGTTCCTCCAATGACACAAATGAACTTATTGGATGCACAAGATTGGGTAAAACCCCTAATTGGATAAGAATACGTCTAGGGAGGACGAAAGTGACCTAAATGTTAATCCAATAACACAAACACACCTATTGGATGCACAAGATTGGTTAAAAACCCAAATTGGACAAGAATAAGCCTAGGGAGAACGAAAATGACCTAAATGTTAATCCAATGACACAAACACACCTATTGGATGCACAAGATTGGTTAAAAACCCTAATTGGACAACAATAAGCCTAGGGAGGACGAAAATGACCTAAATGTACATCCAATGACACAAACACACCTATTGGATGCACAAGATTGGTTAAAAACCCAAATTGGACAAGAATAAGCCTAGGGAGGACGAAAATGAACTAAATGTTCCTCCAATGACACAAATGAACTTATTGGATGCACAAGATTGGGTAAAACCCCTAATTGGATAAGAATACGTCTAGGGAGGACGAAAGTGACCTAAATGTTAATCCAATAACACAAACACACCTATTGGATGCACAAGATTGGTTAAAAACCCAAATTGGACAAGAATAAGCCTAGGGAGAACGAAAATGACCTAAATGTTAATCCAATGACACAAACACACCTATTGGATGCACAAGATTGGTTAAAAACCATAATTGGACAAGAATAAGCCTAGGGAGGACGAAAATGACCTAAATGTACATCCAATGACACAAACACACCTATTGGATGCACAAGATTGGTTAAAAACCCAAATTGGACAAGAATAAGCCTAGGGAGGACGAAAATGAACTAAATGTTCCTCCAATGACACAAATGAACTTATTGGATGCACAAGATTGGGTAAAACCCCTAATTGGATAAGAATACGTCTAGGGAGGACGAAAGTGACCTAAATTTTAATCCAATAACACAAACACACCTATTGGATGCACAAGATTGGTTAAAAACCCAAATTGGACAAGAATAAGCCTAGGGAGAACGAAAATGACCTAAATGTTAATCCAATGACACAAACACACCTATTGGATGCACAAGATTGGTTAAAAACCCTAATTGGACAACAATAAGCCTAGGGAGGACGAAAATGACCTAAATGTTTATCCAATAACACAAATGAACTAATTGGATGCACAAGATTTGTTAAAAACCCTAATTGGACAAGAATAAACCTAGGGAGGACGAAAAAGACCTAAATGTTAATCCAATGACACAAACACACCTGTTGGATGCCCAAGATTGGTTAAAAACCCTAATTTGACAAGAATAAGCCTAGGGAGGACGAAAATGACCTAAATGTTAATCAAATGACACAAACACACCTATTGGATGCACAAGATTGGTTAAAAACCCTAATTGGACAAGAATAAGCCTAGGGAGGACGAAAATGACCTAAATGTTTATCCAATAACACAAATGAACTAATTGGATGCACAAGATTTGTTAAAAACCCTAATTGGACAAGAATTAGCCTAGGGAGGACGAAAAAGACCTAAATGTTAATCCAATGACACAAACACACCTATTGGATGCACAAGATTGGTTAAAAACCCTAATTGGACAAGAATAAGCCTAGGGAAGACGAAAATGACCTATATGTTCCTCCAATGACAAAAATGAACATATTGGAAGCACAAGGTTTGTTAAAAACCCTAATTGGACAAGAATAAGCCTAGGGAGGACGAAAATGACCTAAATGTTAATCCAATGACACAAATGAACTTATTGGATGCACAAGATTGGTTAAAAACCCTAATTGGAGAAGAATTAACATAGGGAGGACGAACATGACATATATGTTCCTCCAATGACACAAATGAACTTATTGGATGCACAAGATTGGTTAAAAACCCTAATTGGACAAGAATAAGCCTTGGTAGTACGAAAATGACCTAAATGTTAATCCAATGACACAAACACACATATTGGATGCACAAGATTGGTTAAAAACCCTAATTGCACAAGAATAAGCCTAGGGAGGACGAAAATGACCTAAATGTACATCCAATGACACAAACACATCTATTGGATGCACAAGATTGGTTAAAAACCCTAATTGGACAAGAATAAGCCTAGGGAGGAAGAAAATGACCTAAATGTTAATCCAATGACACAAACACACCTATTGGATGCACAAGATTGGTTAAAAACCCTAATTGGACAAGAATAAGCCTAGGGAGGACGAAAATGACCTAAATGTTAATCAAATGACACAAACACACCTATTGGATGCACAAGATTGGTTAAAAACCCTAATTAGACAAGAATAAGCCTAGGGAGGACGAAAATGACCTAAATGTTTATCCAATGACACAAATGAACTTATTGGATGCATAAGATTGGTTAAAAACCCTAATTGGAGAAGAATAAGCCTAGGGAGGATGAAAATGACCTATATGTTCCTCCAATGACACAAATGAACTTATTGGATGCACAAGATTGGTTAAAAACCCTAATTGGACAAGAATAAGCCTTGGTAGTACGAAAATGACCTAAATGTTAATCCAATGACACAAACACACCTATTGGATGCACAAGATTGGTTAAAAACCATAATTGGACAAGAATAAGCCTAGGGAGGACGAAAATGACCTAAATGTACATCCAATGACACAAACACACCTATTGGATGCACAAGATTGGTTAAAAACCCAAATTGGACAAGAATAAGCCTAGGGAGGACGAAAATGACCTAAATGTTCCTCCAATGACACAAATGAACTTATTGGATGCACAAGATTGGCTAAAAACCCTAATTGGACAAGAATAAGCCTAGGGAGGACGAAAATGGCCTAAATGTTCATCCAATGACACAACTGAACTTATTGGATGCACAAGATTAGTTAAAAACCCTACCTGGACAAGAATAAGCATAGGGAGGACGAAAATGACCTAAATGTTCGTCCAATGACACAAACACACCTATTGGATGCACAAGATTGCATAAAAACCCTAATTGGACAAGAATAAGACTAGGGAGGACGAAAATGACCTAAATGTTCATCCAATGACACAAATGAACTTATTGGATGCACAAGATTGGTTAAAAACCCTAATTGGACAAGAATAAGCATAGGGAGGATGAAAATGACTTAAACGCTCATCCAATGACACAAACCCACATATTGGATGCACAAGATTGCTTAAAACCCTAATTGGACAAGAATAAGACTAGGGAGGACGAAAATGACCTAAATGTTCATCCAATGACACAAATGAACTTATTGGATGCACAAGATTGGTTAAAAACCCTAATTGGACAAGAATAAGCCTAGGGAGGACGAAAATGACCTAAATGTTCGTCCAATGACACAAACACACCTATTGGATCCACAAGATTGCATAAAAACCCTAATTGGATAAGAATAAAACTATGGAGGACGAAAATGACCTAAATGTTCCTCCAATGACACAAACACACCTATTGGATGCACAAGATTGCATAAAAACCCTAATTCGACAAGAATAAGACTAGGGAGGACGAAAATGACCTAAATGTTCATCCAATGACACAAATGAACTTATTGGATGCACAAGATTGCTTAAAACCCTAATTGGACAAGAATAAGACTAGGGAGGACGAAAATGACCTAAATGTTCATCCAATGACACAAATACACCTATTGGATGCAAAAGATTGGTTAGAAACCTTAATTGGACAAGAATAAGCCTAGGGAGGACGAAAATGACCTAAATGTTCATCCAATGACACAAATGAACTTATTGGATGCACAAGATTGGTTAGAAACCCTAATTGGACAAGAATAAGCCTAGAGAGGACGAAAATGACCTAAATGTTCATCCAATGACACAAATGAACTTATTGGATGCACAAGATTGCTTAAAA
The DNA here is from genome assembly GCA_037974775.1 of Cicer pinnatifidum. Classification (NCBI taxonomy): domain Eukaryota; kingdom Viridiplantae; phylum Streptophyta; class Magnoliopsida; order Fabales; family Fabaceae; genus Cicer; species Cicer pinnatifidum. Next base: position 29,989 of record JBBPBR010000767.1, read on the forward strand.
ACCCTAATTGGACTAGAATAAGCCTAGGGAGGACGAAAATGACCTAAATGTTCATCCAATGACACAAATGAACTTATTGGATGCACAAGATTGCTTAAAACCCTAATTGGACAAGAATAAGCCTAGGGAGGACGAAAATGACCTAAATGTTAATCCAATGACACAAACACACCTATTGGATGCACAAGATTGGTTAAAAACCCTAATTGGACAAGAATAAGCCTAGGGAGAACGGAAATGACCTAAATGTTAATCCAATGACACAAACATACCTATTGGATGCACAAGATTGGTTAAAAACCCTAATTGGACAAGAATAAGCCTAGGGAGGACGAAAATGACCTAAATGTTTATCCAATAACACAAATGAACTTATTGGATGCACAAGATTTGTTAAAAACCCTAATTGGACAAGAATAAGCCTAGGGAGGACGAAAAAGACCTAAATGTTAATCCAATGACACAAACACACCTATTGGATGCACAAGATTGGTTAAAAACCCTAATTGGACAAGAATAAGCCTAGGGAAGACGAAAATGACCTATATGTTCCTCCAATGACAAAAATGAACTTATTGGAAGCACAAGGTTTGTTAAAAACCCTAATTGGAAAAGAATAAGCCTAGGGTGGACGAAAATGACCTAAATGTTAATCCAATGACACAAATGAACTTATTGGATGCACAAGATTGGTTAAAAACCCTAATTGGAGAAGAATTAACATAGGGAGGACGAACATGACCTATATGTTCCTCCAATGACACAAATGAACTTATTGGATGCACAAGATTGGTTAAAAACCCTAATTGGACAAGAATAAGCCTTGGTAGTACGAAAATGACCTAAATGTTAATCCAATGACACAAACACACATATTGGATGCACAAGATTGGTTAAAAACCATAATTGCACAAGAATAAGCCTAGGGAGGACGAAAATGACCTAAATGTACATCCAATGACACAAACACATCTATTGGATGCACAAGATTGGTTAAAAACCCTAATTGGACAAGAATAAGCCTAGGGAGGAAGAAAATGACCTAAATGTTAATCCAATGACACAAACACACCTATTGGATGCACAAGATTGGTTAAAAACCCTAATTGGACAAGAATAAGACTAGGGAGGACGAAAATGACCTAAATGTTAATCAAATGACACAAACACACCTATTGGATGCACAAGATTGGTTAAAAACCCTAATTGGACAAGAATAAGCCTAGGGAGGACGAAAATGACCTAAATGTTTATCCAATGACACAAATGAACTTATTGGATGCATAAGATTGGTTAAAAACCCTAATTGGAGAAGAATAAGCCTAGGGCGGATGAAAATGACCTATATGTTCCTCCAATGACACAAATGAACTTATTGGATGCACAAGATTGGTTAAAAACCCTAATTGGACAAGAATAAGCCTTGGTAGTACGAAAATGACCTAAATGTTAATCCAATGACACAAACACACCTATTGGATGCACAAGATTGGTTAAAAACCATAATTGGACAAGAATAAGCCTAGGGAGGACGAAAATGACCTAAATGTACATCCAATGACACAAACACACCTATTGGATGCACAAGATTGGTTAAAAACCCAAATTGGACAAGAATAAGCCTAGGGAGGACGAAAATGAACTATATGATCCTCCAATGACACAAATGAACTTATCGGATGCACAAGATTGGGTAAAAACCCTAATTGGATAAGAATACGCCTAGGGAGGACGAAAATTACCTAAATGCTAATCCAATGACACAAACACACCTATTAGATGCACAAGATTGGTTAAAAACCCTAATTGGACAAGAATAAGCCTAGGGAGGACGAAAATGACCTAAATGTACATCCAATGACACAAACACACCTATTGGATGCACAAGATTGGTTAAAAACCCTAATTGGACAAGAATAAGCCTAGAGGGGATGATAGTGACCTAAATGTTAATCCAATGACACAAACACACCTATTGGATGCACAAGATTGGTTAAAAAACCTAATTGGACAAGAATAAGCCTAGGGAGGACGAAAATGAACTATATGATCCTCCAATGACACAAATGAACTTATCGGATGCACAAGATTGGGTAAAAACCCTAATTGGATAAGAATACGCCTAGGGAGGACGAAAATTACCTAAATGCTAATCCAATGACACAAACACACCTATTGGATGCACAAGATTGGTTAAAAACCCTAATTGGGCAAGAATAAGCCTAGGGAGGACGAAAATGACCTAAATGTACATCCAATGACACAAACACACCTATTGGATGCACAAGATTGGTTAAAAACCCTAATTGGACAAGAATAAGCCTAGAGAGGACGAAAGTGACCTAAATGTTAATCCAATGACACAAACACACCTATTGGATGCACAAGATTGGTTAAAAAACCTAATTGGACAATAATAAGCCTAGGGAGTACGAAAATGACCTAAATGTTAATCCAATGACACAAACACACCTATTGGATGCACAAGATTGGTTAAAAACCCTAATTGGACAAGAATAAGCCTAGGGAGGACGAAAATGACCAAAATGTTTATCCAATAACACAAATGAACTTATTGGATGCACAAGATTTGTTAAAAACCCTAATTGGACAAGAATAAGCCTAGGGAGGACGAAAAAGACCTAAATGTTAATCCAATGACACAAACAAACCTATTGGATGCACAAGATTGGTTAAAAACCCTAATTGGACAAGAATAAGCATAGGGAAGACGAAAATGACCTATATGTTCCTCCAATGACAAAAATGAACTTATTGGAAGCACAAGGTTTGTTAAAAACCCTAATTGGACAAGAATAAGCCTAGGGAGGACGAAAATGACCTAAATGTTAATCCAATGACACAAATGAACTTATTGGATGCACAAGATTGGTTAAAAACCCTAATTGGAGAAGAATTAACATAGGGAGGACGAACATGACCTATATGTTCCTCCAATGACACAAATGAACTTATTGGATGCACAAGATTGGTTAAAAACCCTAATTGGACAAGAATAAGCCTTGGTAGTACGAAAATGACCTAAATGTTAATCCAATGACACAAACACTCCTATTGGATGCACAAGATATGTTAAAAACCCTAATTGGACAAGAATAAGCCTAGGGAGGACGAAAATGACCAAAATGTACATCCAATGACACAAACACATCTATTGGATGCACAAGATTGGTTAAAAACCCTAATTTACAAGAATAAGCCAAGGGAGGAAGGAAATGACCTAAATGTTAATCCAATGAAACAAACACACCAATTGGATGCAAAAGATTGGTTAAAAACCCTAACTGGACAAGAATAAGCCTAGGGAGGACGAAAATGACCTATATGTTCCTCCAATGACACAAATGAACTTATTGGAGGCACAAGATTGGTTAAAAACCCTAATTTGACAAGAATAAGCCTAGGGAGGACGAAAATGACCTAAATGTACATCCAATGATACAAACACGCCTATTGGATGCACAAGATTGGTTAAAAACCCTAATTGGACAAGAATAAGCCTAGGGAGGACAAAAATGACCTAAATGTACCTGCAATGACACAAACACACCTATTGGATGCACAAGATTGGTTAAAAACCCTAATTGGACAAGAATAAGCCTAGGGAGGATGAAAATGAACTAAATGTTTATCCAATGACACAAATGAACTTATTGGATGTACAAGATTGGGTAAAAACCCTATTTGGAGAAGAATAAGCCTTGGGAGGACGAAAATGACCTATATGTTCCTCCAATGACACAAATGAACTTATTGGATTCACAAGATTTGTTAAAAACCCTAATTGGACAAGAATAAGCCTTGGTAGTACGAAAATGACCTAAATGTTAATCCAATGACACAAACACACCTATTGGATGCACAAGATTGGTTAAAAACCCTAATGGGACAAGAATAAGCCTAGGGAGGACGAAAATGTCCTAAATGTTAATCCAATGACACAAACACACCTATTGGATGCACAAGATTGGTTAAAAACCCTA